>JARK01001555.1:272234-299220 GCA_000688135.1 Ancylostoma ceylanicum
GTTACCCAGTCGCTTTACTGTAGGATATCCGGTTAGGGAGAATACGTTGTAGGCCAGGATTTTCGCTGAGGATTGAGTCCTTCCAAATTCTATTCCAGAAGAGGGATTAATTTGATGCTAGAGTGGGAAAAGGTTATTGGGAAGGGATGAGCTTTGAGAATACATTGCCTTCCATAATTATAAGGACACCCTTAAATCTTGCGTTTCCAGAAAAACCAGTCAACGAGGAATATTCCTATCATGACTGCAGATCCACCGCCTTGAAAAATAAAAAAAAACCTTTTCAGCCAAACTTCGAGAAGCACATGTCAATCGCTAATAAGTAGCCTTGAAACAAGGAGGATCCATAGATTATTAATTTTGTGTATCTTTCATTTTTCACCCATGAAATATTTTATTTTTTCAAGGTGATTTTATAATACGAAATGGTGTGTAAAAGTTCGAAATTCCTTAGAGAGGTTCGCGGTTGACTTATGCTTCTCAGAATTTGGCTGAAACATGTAGTTTTTTGAGGTGGTGGATCTATCAGTCATAGCAGGTAGTCCTTCGTTGACCACTTTTCCTGGAAACGCAGAATTCAAGGGTGTTCTAATAATAGTTATGAAACGCACTGTATAACAGCTGCTTTTCTTCTCAAGACCAAATGTATTGCAGATGAGTGGCGGTATCGACTTCCCCATGCACCTGAAGTTATTTCTGGCTTGTTGACTGAATAATGGTAATCTACGGTCTTGTACTACTGTTATTATATAAGAAATCGGTACATTCTCATATCGTATGAGAGCCCAAGGTGTTCCTGGTTTTATACGCTGGAAATTTCCAAGGGAACAAGGTATGCAGGAGAATAATGAGATTTCACCTGCTCACATATGAATGCAACCTTATTTTGAGCAGAAACTCAATAGAATACTGTACTTTTCTTCTTCTAAGACATTTTAGATGGCCTTTTTATAGCCGCTCCAAAGAGCTATCAGAAGGAATGTGCAGTTGACGCAGAGTCATAAAACAATCAATCCCACGCTGCAATTATTGGACTCTATAAAAATCCAGGCGGTGGTGTGTGATATGTGATTATTTGTTTATTAATAGCTGTCCTGAATTCCTACTAAGCTTGTGACTAACTGCTGTCCAGGAAGGGGCATTATGTTCTCTCTTTCCGCTTGATCAGGGCTCTTTGATGTATGAGTAGGATTCTGATGAGGTTTTCTCGCACACTACTATTTGAGCCTCGTTTAAGGAGAGGCGGAAACATTGACAAAAACAGGATTTAAAAACATGATAACATTACAATCCTCTGAATTAGTACCTTAGTGAAGTTTCTTCAAAACTTAGTTTTGCCGCCTCCTCATCAAATAAACAACACATGAACGGCAAAAAGGAAAGTAATATAGGTAAGAAATAAATACATTAAATAACAACCGGTATCGACAACTGAGGGTACAGAGCTATTTTAATTTCCGAAGATTTTCTGGAAATCCATGTTTTCACCAACCTTGCATGCAAGCTGCTAGCTCTACGGGGAAAAACTGTAGTTCCTCTCACCAAAAGCTCTAGTTGATCAGTTAATATGCTGAAAATTACATCACATTGGTGCAGGGGATCTCAGCAGTGGCGGAGGCAGAAAGTGGGATTGGGGGGGGGGGGGTATAGGGAAAAGTAGGATTTTTGAAGGGGTTTGGGGACTCGAACAGCCGGGATTTTGCAAACAAAGTTAGTGGGGGACTATTTTCAAGTTTGAAAAAACCTAGAGAGGTGTTTGAGAAATAGTAAAAAAGTATCGATGATGAGGTGACACAGAATTTCTATCTACTTTATAAAGTGATTTGGAAAACTCGGCAACCCGTTCTCCGGAGAGAGGATCGACGGGGTCTGGACCTGCTCGTACGCGCCGCACTATCTACGTCTTGGCTACTCTCACTGTCTCTTAGAATGTTGATCGAATAAAAATAGGATAAATTCATTTAATTTGAATAACAATTTGAACTACCATCCAAATAATCGAGCACTTCAAAAAAAAAAGGTTACAAAGCCCTTATTTTCGTTCACCCAGAAGCGGGGGCTCTCTCATTCCTGAACATATTAATTTGTCGACTTATTTGAAATCGAATATTTGAATATCGAATGTATCTAACACATTATTAGAGCAACAAACTACTGTCTGCGTATCCGCAGGGTTCAGGGATATTGCCGTATTTTTGATTTGGAACATCTCCCCTATCTCCGATGTGTTCAAATATTTTAAGAGGTTTTCGTCGAAATTCGCTTCTTTCTAGTCTAGGGGTAGGATGAGTAAGCCCATGCGAACTACGTAATTCTCCAAACCAAGAACGCTACGTTGTGTTTTCAGCGATCCTATATAACGGTAACAAGTACTCTTATAACAAAGCTTACTTAGAGCACAAGTCAAAAGGGTGACTACGATAAGCGTTTGTCGACGAGTTCTTTACTAGTAATCACGGCTGTTTTGTAGTGTGTTGGGCACAATCCGTCGGGACTAGAACTCGCTTGCAGCCGCAGCAATTATTACTAGTTGGAGACAAGCGCAGGGGCTCAACCTGCTTTTTTTAAATTTACTAAATACTCTATGACTAGTCTGTTTGACTGATTTGAGATGACTTTTCAAGAAGAAGATACAAAAAAGAAGTCCCGTAGAGGTTCAGGAAAGTTAAAAAGAGGGAATAAGTAAATTCGACTTTTCTAACTTCGCGGATTCAAGAAAATTTTGTGGGATTTGCGATTCTTCATATTGTTGTTGATTTCACAATAATGACTACATTTCTAAACATGCCAACTGTTTCTGTCTCTAATTTATGTTCAACACAAAGAAGCCATGAAGAAGACAAACCATACTTGTCTATAAGGAGGCAAAGATCGAAAGCGATCGTGATGCTTGTTTGTTTGCGAGTATTGTTTTCCTGGGCAGCTGTTGTGGTAGATAATCAACGGAATAGGATCGAAGACATAGACACTCATAAGGTTTCTGCGCATAAATATAAACAAAAGAAAATCTCACAGATCATGTGCATCAAAACTACTAAAAAGGGGTAAAATTGTAATGAGATCGAAATTTGTGGACTCATCAGAATGCTGGCTAAGAGGACTAGCCAAAGCACCTGCGAAGCAGAAGCTAATTCAGTGTGGATTGAGGCTTGGTACGTGAGTATCACCTGTTTGGCTGATTTCCCTTCACTTCCTTTTCGGACTTAACGTCACCAGCTCCTGATTCAAGTACCAACATATGTGAAATAAACTTAATCAAGGCTCACTTCACGCTCCTTTGTACAAGAAGTTGTTTTTCAAAACATAATTTGAGCACATTATGCGAACAAAACATATTTTTCTAAGGGGAACTACGCAAATGCTGACGTTTGCTATACTTTCTGATGCTCACGGTCTTCCCGGGTGTGCAATTCCAGAAAAATAGAGGGAGGCAGGTTTTGGAAGGCACTGGTTTATTCTGGAACTTTTCTTTTGCAAGGAACAAGTGGATAAAAAAGTAAAGATGAAGAGCTACTGAAGAGTTCTTTGCTACCAGATTTTTAGCGTGTTTTCCTACCAATAGAGTCCTACCAATCGGAAAGCTCAGGACTCGTCTCCAGTATATTTTATCCAGTTGGATAAACGCTCACAAACAGATATTTTGGAGTGGTTTCGATGTGCTGCTATCCAATGAAAACCTATCCTATCCTCGGATATGTGCATCCACTCGTTCACTGCAGGACATCTTTATCCACTCGATATATGTGGTGGGCATATATGTGCTGTCCCAGCTATTTTTTGTATCTGGTAACTGCGACGAGTCGTTTGGACAAAACATACCCTCTTTAGCCTGGAAAACTAGTCCATTTTAGGTGGGCGTGTAGATCACAGTCTTTCCCGGTTATTCATGAGTCTCATCACCGATTGGTAAAGATCCATTGCCTGTCGCATCATCAGTTTGCGTTGTCTCTCATCAATGCACCACATTTGTTCCAAGGAACGAACACATGGATAAATTTGGCCAGGATTTGGATCTTTTTTTTTAGGTGGAAAAATAGTTTTTTTTTTCTTTCCATTTCCTTGAGACTAGTGGTCCCCATGTTCTCTCGTCTTCAAATCTTAAAACCTCGTCATATTTCACGGAGTTTATTTTATATACTCCCGTGCCAACCGACTAGTTAACCAATCGCCAACGACTAAGTCTACTTACCAACCTGGTTGGTGCAGAAGAATATAAAAAAGTTTGTAAGCCTACAAGTTCATTATACTTTTTTTCAAAAACTAGCAATTTGCGTCCAAAGGTTAAAAAAATACGAAATAGTAGATATGTATACAATAATCCAATTTGATTTGAAATATTTACTTCTAGAACATCTGTCTTGACTTTATTCTGAGGTACCTACTTTACTCCGAACTGGTGCTCCTTTCCTTCGAAATTCGTAGCATTTCCTCACTACATTAATCTTCTTCCCCTTGCAGCCATGGAGCGTTACAGCATTTTTGCACATTTTTGCAGAATATGTAGTTTGCAAGTCTGCACATGGATGACATGTCTCCACTTGAGTTTCGGCAAAAATTGTTTTTCGCGCTGATACATATTTCGTATTTCAAGATTACTCAGCTAGTAGTTGTTGATACGAATTAAAATGAGTAAGACTAGTAATTTCTTTCGCTGAGCAGACGGGAAATTATTCTCTAGAGGAAAACAGAGTGGGAAACACGTGAGGCCTTCATGTCTGCATAGCTGCGGCTTCATTCTGGAAACAAAAACATTTGGCCAACTGCTTTGACAGCGACGGTGGGAAAATCCACCTGTGGGGGTCTGGGTTGGAATTCTCATGCACAAAGAGCGATCACTGGAGACAAAACCGATTCCCAGGTGATAAATTAGTCTAAGACGGGGATAATGGATTTGGGAGAAAAAAAGAGAACTGATGAAAGACATACCACAAAATGGAGGGGTAAAGTGGTGAGATATAGTTATTCACACGTTTTTTCGTGCATGCAGCACTTTACTATTCTTGCCATAGATTTTTCTGGTGCTACTACATAGCAGCGGTCCAGAGCTGTTTCCTAGGTAAAACAACCTAGAAGAAGGGTGAGCAGGACTGTGGCAGGACCACCTAATGTCCTAGAACTCTGCTACTTAGTCGCTCCATCTTTTCTGGCATCTTGCCTAAAATCTCCTGACACCTAGTGCTTCAGCATTACGCTATACTTCTAGCATCCTGATCCTGCCCCTCTGGCATTCTGCGCTATGTTTTCCCTGTTTTTTCGTCAGAAGAAATTGTATCGCCCTGGCCTTCCTGGATATTTTCACCGCTTCCTCCCTCCAAAATCCATGGCATGATGAATACCTTTTCCCATTCCGGACCAGGATTCATGAAATGTCTACAACGCAAACCAGGAATGTCTGATGCACTTGGTTGTCCTATACACTACATATTGTTAGGAGACTCAGGAGGTGAAAGTTGATTTACCAGCCTGGTTTTGCGTGGTTCTGTGTTCATGAATCCTAGTCTCGGTGTTTCCACGAGTTTAGGTGAGTAATTTCCTTCGGGATTTCTGATTTTTGACTTCGTCTATGTCTCCTGTAGACATCGCCTGTGTAGTTGCAAATTAATGTCCAGACGGATACATCGCATAGTGATCATAGAATGGCTGATTAGCTGGTTGTCTCGAAGCCTGTATTTTAAAGATGTTGAGATGAAAGAACACCAAAACATCCGAGGAGCACGCTGAGCAAACCATCGCTCTCAGTTTCTGCCTTGAACAAGGGATTTCTGAAGAAGTACCAGAACTAGGCCAAATATTTTGGATGCAATGGCGACCAATGATACGTCGTTTCCCCGTAATTTGCTTCGAGTGCAGAGAGAAAGTTCATATAGTAAGCGATTACTCTTTAGTGCAATAAAGTATTGTTTTGAACGGATATGTGGTATAACAGAAAAGTTACAGGTGTTCATTACAAACGAATATTTTCAGCCATGCTCTGGAGGAGGGCAAGAGGACCACGACAGGACTGGCTGGATAGCTGCGTTAAAATCCAAGAAAATCTATTGAAAAATTGCGGGTAGGTATTCTATCGGTAGGTATTCCATAATTTGCGGAGAAACTACTGGTTTCATTGCAAACTGTGTTCATTGCTTTTAAAGTGTAAATATATACTCATGCGGCGTTCACTGTAAAATACCCCATAATTTTTAACTGGTTCCCGTTGAATAAAGTTTTTTCCTGTTTCTTTTTTTCTTTTTTTTCTATGGAACAGGCAAACAACAAACAAGACAACACACCACTACAACAGAACTACAAAAGACCATTCTTGGGTAAGCAAAGGCGGCCTGCCGCGCTGCGCCATGTACGCGGCGCGGCAGATAGCATGGGCGCTGCGGCTATCGGGTGCTGCCAGATTCCGCTTTGCCTTTTCTGGGGTTTTCTTTGCTTGTAAGCATTCCTCCTAAACAATTGAGTTAAAAAGACGTTCAACAGTTCGGCAGGTAGATCAACAACACCCGAAAGCCACAGCACCCAGCCGCGCCGCATAAGCGGTGCGGCGCGGCACGCCAGCGGAGAAGTGAGATAATACAAGTAGTGCATGTTCCAAGAGGAAGTCTCTTATTCTTGCACCATTCAAGTAAATGTAGTAAGTAAATTACAAAGTCTGTTAGAAAAATGTCTTGAAGATCATTCCTCAAAGCATTCGTAGCTCACAGGTGCTCAGAACATTCCCAGGAGTCCTCTATTTTGCTCCAGGTGATAAAAATAGATATATTCATAGTTACGTAGCTAACAAAAAAGTGTTAAGAACTTTCTTGAGATGCTACAATGAACAGAGTAGATTGAATACAAGAATTAGGCGTCGAGTAGTAAATATTGTAAGTACTACTACGAAGAAGAAATAGCGAAAAACAGTCTAATTAGGGGATTGAATAGCATTTCTGCATGAGCTCTCCACTGCTGGATAAGCACAGGAAACAAAGAGTACATTTCGAATCAAAATTCAAAAAAATAAAAAAAAACGAGGAAATCGACACGGGGGCACCTAGCATTGGTCGATATATAGTTACTAAAATAGTAACAAGTCAGAACATGTGGGACAGATATATTGACCTGTCCCACATGTTCTGACTTGTTACTATTTTAGTAACTGTTACACTGACTTGTCGGCTAACAAGTAAAAGTTCGTAATGTGTCAACTAACAAGTCAGAACTTGTAGGCCAGGCATGTTAGGTCGTGCAATAACCAGTCAGCACGAGAAAATAGTGTCTAACGTGTTAGCCCAAGTGCTGGCTGAAGGCCGCTCAGCTCATCCCACTATCAGCTGCTAATCATCGTCATCACGGTTGGAGGTGATGTTCTGTCCGGCAGGCGGCTTTCCCCAACGGCGGTTGCGGTCGACACTCCGCTCCAGGCACGTGGCTGGCTCTGTTGGCGGTGAGTCTGAAGTTTTCGTCACATTCATGGATAACCACGAAGAATATCTATAGAGAAAAGAATATCTATAGAGAACGTCAGTCGCGACTGTACCCCTCGCAATAGAGCGCCACATCACTTGTTAGCCAACGTTGATACGCGTTCACCCATATGTGGATCATATGTTGGGTTATGGTGTGGGTTAACGGGCATAAAGTTGGGTTAACGAGTGATATTGCGCTGGTAACCCCCTCACGGTAACCCCAGACTTCGTAGGTCATCGTAGCGATCACCCCTACAGCCGGAGGACGCCACATGGACGAAGCGAGTGAGGAGATTTCAGACGTGAGGGGTACGATAACCAAGGAAAATCAATGTGATGTGGCGATCAATATGTACCGTTTCCATTATCGTTATCATTTGCATCGCAAGTTCATTTTGGGCACATCCCCGAGAGTACGGGCGATGAGCTCCGTTTGGGCGGCGATCCATGGCGATGTAACGTGGCATGCGATACATATCATTTCCACGACCCTTATCTCTCAAATCGCCGGTTCATTTTAATTCATTTTGAACTGGCGAAGTCTGGGGACACTCTTAAACTACAGGGCCTAAAACTAAAATTTTCTCGCTAAAACGAATTTTTCAATCTTGAAAAGTTGGGAAACGAGTTGAATTTCAGCCACTTTTAGAAGCTCTGGACAAACAACACCAACCCTTATAGGGCAATTTAAACCAGGTGCGTGCGTCAATCGCGCGTCAGACGCCCGCATCCACTTGCGGAAGATTTTCCATGAAGACCGCTAAACGCGGCATGTACATTTCCAATGAAAAAGGCGTGTGGTCGCCGCGATGCCATTAACGCGTGCGTCTGAGCTGCGTCAGCGATCCGACAAGCCCTATCTTCAAGATATAGACGCACGCGCGTCAAACACAGGCGTCTTGTATAAATTGCCCTTCAACTACGGGCAATCATGAGAACTCGTCTGGAAATTTTCCCAGCGGCCCTTCTTCAACGTTAACATGCGTCCGACGCACGCACGCATGAACTATGGGTTGCGCTAGTGGTTCTGTTTCACAGGTGAATCCAGCTATGATAACGGAGGTCTAACCTGAAAAGTGAATACATAGGGAAGCCACGGCGTGAAATTTCCTTTGTAGTCCACGCGCTGATGTGGATTCTATCCAAAAAATGTGTGGAGCCGGTACTTTCCTGCCCCCGGATGCATAAATGAGATTCCACGGTAAATGTGTACACATTTGTGCCAACGATGGGTAAACTTGAGGGGCATTGACACTCTTACCCTGGGTGATCTCAATGATGCGTGCATCTCTGGAGTGGGAGGATGATAGGCGTCTCGGTTCTGGAATGATCTGATCTACAATACATCAACCAATTCGCATCGAGCTATGGATACTTGAAATTTCAGTGGTTTATTGTTGCACGAACAGTCGGATCTGATGGAATTGTCGTAATGTTGACAGTATTAATCAGGGTACCACTAACAAAACTGTTTTGGGAAGTCATAACAGTATTTTAAGTTTGTGCTTTCATAAGTGCGGGAAGCCGTCGGGTAACTGCTCTGTATTAACAGAAAAAGATCTGGAGAGAAATTGCACTATGAATTCGATTGCTAATAGGGATGGAAACCACAACTTCTTTCCACTATCTTGACCCCATGACCTACCACAAAACAAGCTGATCGATAACGAGCGCGAGGCACAGCCACCAGCCATCTTAGTTCGTCGGATCATTTCTGAGGGTAGGTTTGCACCACATTCCTGCTCGTCCTTTTATATCCGTGAGAATGCTGCTGGATTCCACTAAGTTCTACTTACTTCATGTTCTAAACAGTACTAATACTACAATGTGCTTAGGATGAAGTTCTTTTCTTGCTC
The DNA here is from genome assembly GCA_000688135.1 of Ancylostoma ceylanicum. Classification (NCBI taxonomy): domain Eukaryota; kingdom Metazoa; phylum Nematoda; class Chromadorea; order Rhabditida; family Ancylostomatidae; genus Ancylostoma; species Ancylostoma ceylanicum. The sequence continues at coordinate 281,527 of JARK01001555.1, forward strand.
TTTACGGATATATGCGTTACTGGGTGATAGAGAAGGACCGGTAGAAAGTTACCCTCTCGTCCGAATTCACATGTCCTGATTTCACATGGCTTTGATTGTTTGGTAGTGTCTTAGATGGTTACAGTCGCAGGTTATATGGATATGCTAGCCCAAATGGGCCCATGTCTCTAGATTTTGCTCAGAATCTCTTGGAGCATGTCCAAGTGTTAAAACTTACCTACCCAGTGGATTATATGGACCGCTATTCACTCCCATCTTAGGGTTAACGTGGAAAGGACAGTATTACGTGCAAGGTTCCACTTGGACGTAATTGCAGATTTTGTTGCCTCGCCCACTTTTTAAATTGATTGAAATTGCATCAGAACGGCGTGCATGTGAAGTGGTTTCCCCGCTGATAGTGTCCATGTGTGTTTCACTTGAAGAAAATGGCGACATGAAATTAATGAGGACAAAACTCTCGATAAGGGAAAAGTTAGACAAGTGGAAAATCTGACTGCTAAGGCGTCATACTAGCTGAGAAAGTCCGGAGCAGCGGAAATTTTCGCTCTGGACTGAAACTAGTTACGTGTAAAACAACAAAGTATCGCAGTGGTGAAGGAAATGTAAAAATCATCGCCCGTGTTAAGAAATGTTGCGAAGTGTTGTGAACTCTACCTTCATTTCCAGTACGCTCCTCAAAACTACGCTCTTATGCTCTCTGCGCGTTATTCTTCCGCGTTACGCGCCTCGTCAACTGGTGCATCGTTGGGTCAACTGGCGCATTGTTGGGTCAATAGCTCACATTAACTGCACGGCACACTCCTGGCCATAATATCACAGCGCTAAGTAGCCATTTCTTCTTCTCCTTTCACAGCTGTGATAAGCTACATTTGGTTTACCCGTATGATATTTCACTTCAGATGGGAAATTTTCCATGAGTACTATTCCTAACCAGTGACACTGAAAATTTCTTGAACTCTCCATACAAGAACTCAAGCACCAACTCAGTACTATTTTCAAACTGTTGCTTTAGATGCCTGAAGTGAAGTCGGCCGAGCCCAGTTCGTCCAGTACTTCTCACGCTACAACCAAGAAGAAGCGTGGCTTCAAGCGATCGGCTAAATCTAAGGTCAGTGCGCCCCTGTGGAATAGATTTTTTGCTTCAAAATGAGAATAGCTTTGTGTTAAGGATTCAAAGAAATCTGCAATGCCGAATACCAAAATTATCGACTCCCCTGATATGACCACGGAGTGCAGTAAGGTCTGTCACATCAATTCTTATTAGATAAAGTGAACTACAAATTGTCGTAGACAAGGGGCGGGACCGCGGCGCCGGCACTCTGGCTGTCTACTGCCCAGCAGGCGCGCTGCCTCTATGCAGCAGACAGCCAGAGTGCCCGCGCCGCGTCCCGCCCTTTGTCTACGACCATTTGGAGTTCATTTTAAGTCGGGATGAAGTGGAAAACTATTATTGACGCGTAATGGCTGGCTTTGCTACAGCATGGCGCCAGAAAAAAAGGTAGTAAGACTTGCTTACAATTAGGCAGCTTCAAAAGACTACAAATGAGCTACAGGGAGCTCCAGGCAGTCAGTCACATGCGAACCAGTGCTGCGGCGCGGTATCCTTTGGCGGCAATACCGGAAAGTGCATGATAGCGTCTTGTCACTGCGTCATATCTCCGTTGTTCAAGAGCAAACACGCACGCTCCTTTCCATACGTTTCTTTACGAAATGACGAAGTGCTTGACCGAATTTCCGACATGCTTGACCTTTCATGTCAACAATGTGCAATTGAGATACGGAGGCGAAGCCCTCTGATTTTTCCCTGTCAGCCTCCAAGGGCACAGATGATGGATATGCAGGGTTTACAAACAATCTTGCATTCGAAAAGTAGGGGTTCTGCGAGGGTGATTTTGACTTGGAGTTTAGAAGGAGCGGTGCAGCCTACTAATTATGCGACTGACCAGTTTGATAAGTTGATACGTTGTATATCTCGTCTGCAACACCTTTTTTCAGATGCGGCGCTCCATTAACCAAGCCTGGAATGGAGCGTCTACGGACTCTTACCACCAGCTCGCATAAGTTGTATTTATAGTGTGTCGGGGTCCGATCCGGCCGCGTGACAAAATATGTGCATCGATCCTTGTCGGTCGGATTCCGACGAGGATCGATACGCATCTTTTGTTGTCGGACCTGATCGGACTACGACACACTATAAACTATTTTATGTGATAGGTTGCTATTCAACGCAAAAGGGAATGAATAGAAAAAAAAATCATGTAAATTCTCCAGCGATTATGTTGACTTTGAACGGTGTACCGCTATCAGAAGAGTGAGGGCTCACAGTGCTAAACCAACTCCTACAATTGCGCAATTTGCATTTTGCTACTTTTATTGCAGGAAAACTCAATTTCACAAAAGAAACGTCGTCATAGCAAGAAAAAGACAAAAGAGAAGCTCAAGGAAGTGAGCCAGGTAAGCCTGTATGAGAAGCTCTAGGGCAGATTGGTCATGGGACTGTTTGAGGATAAAGCTGTCCATATACTCCAAGTGGGCTATAGCATTCCAAGTGACGCCACAGTCATGACAGCGGCTTTGCCAATCAATACCATCGTCATAGTTGTCGGCAACGTAGGGTGTTATACTCAACGTGGAGTATGGCATGAGCCTAGATAACAGCGGATTTTTACTGCTGCTTTGAATTTAATTGGGTCGTAGGTGATACTATAGCCTTTTTCAGTATAGTAATGTTGGTGATTTCTTTAGAACATCCAGATCAAAGCCGGGTCATCACCACCAACACATACGGCTAATCCAAGTGGAAATGCACTTCTGGAAGAGCTACAAAACAAAGTGAGCCGGCATCGTTAACCATGGTTAATGTCTGCGATTTATGGTTGTTTTGTGTAGGTTCGTACGGGTAAAGTGCCGGTGAACGAGGTTATGGGTCCTGGTTATGGTCAGCAGTCTGGAGCTGTGAAATCTCAATCGAATGCCTCAATAGGAAGGTCGATTCTGCAACGCCTGGTCGGCAATAACGTAGATCCAGAAGCGATCTTCAGCGCAGCCCTGCGTCAGATGCCGCAGGTTCCAGGTTTCCCGTCCATCGGTTAGTATTCTTAGGTTTATTCCATCTTGCTGAAGCATCTAACCTGAAACGGACCGCTATCACAATTTAGTCCATCGTCCGGACTCAGGACCTCATGCGACAGTTTTCCGTCCTGAATTGTTCAAGACCACCATGGAAGCGTATGCCACAGCGGCAGCACAGTGTGGTTCGGACATTTTCTCTGCTTTCCGTAGGTTTTGCTTTGGTAGTCATAGTCTAGGTAGTGTTAAAAACCAGGTGATCAACCATCTGTTTTCGCGACTATCGATGTTTTTTTTTGTTGCTCCCTGCTTCACAGTTTATTCCTTTTCTAAAATCAATTCTTTCATGATTCCTGCATAATTGTCCTTCCTGACGGAATCACCATTCCGAAGTGGAATATTTAACGCATTGCTTGCATAAAATCGATTTGCCGGAATGTTCAACGCTTCTTTCTGTCGAACCTTTTGTGGCATTTATATTATCATGCTAAATCCTACTTACTTTGAGAAGCGATTAATCTCTTTTCATCCCGAACTTGCTCGCTCAAGAAATCAGTGTTTTTGAAGCAATGATTCATCTACAGAGAGCCATTTGGATACGGACCAGTGCCGCGGCGCGGCATGGCACTCTGACTGTCTGCTACACTCCTCGACCGATAATGATTTGATCATGCTCTCTGATACTCTGTGTCTAACGCTGGCGCGCTGCGGCATTGGTCCGGATCCAACTGGCCGTCTGGAGTTCCCTTTATCAGTACGATGCTGTGTCCAAGCTGATTTATTCCATGGCAGACATGTTTTTCTGTGGTAAACTCATGTAAGTCATCATTCAGACCTCCAAAATCTATCACTACAATGGGTTCTATAACTGTAATCACAGGGACACCTTATTTTTGCCCGTAGAGTGCTCTATTATAATCACTATTATTCTTTCTTCATTGTCTTCAGAATGTCGAATCACTTTCGAGTGCTTGCACTTAACGTCATCGATGTGCAATAACAATAAACTCAATTTCACTGGAAATCAAGAAAAGCCATTTTAGAAAATCATTTAATCAATAGGGTCACATGGCCGCTATCAAAGTCTTCTCTTTATTCATCTTTGCGAGAAAAGGCTGGCGTCGTGTATGCCATCAAGATATCTGCCCCGTAGGGTTTCGTCATGTACTCTGTGAGGGTGTGACTTCGCTGGCGTCACTGCAGCGCGTTCGATCACTAATCGATACATATCGAAATCAATGTCGCAGGTGCAATGGCGACGCATGATGCCATGCTCCCCCGTGGAGTAAAACATAGTAATATAACGTCTACCTTGTTTTAGGTGGGAATGGAACCTACTGTCGTGACAGTCGCCAATGTGGACGGGGATCGCTATCCCCAGACTTCTTGCTACCGTGGGTGAACTTCTCGCCAATGTTTCCACTGGATCGAAACATGTCAGCAGGTCAACGTCCACCGTCGTCCTCACATCCCCATCATATGCAATACAGTGAGATACCTTAATCCTCAATACGTCTGCGCATTGTATCTATTGATTTGTTGAACAGATCATCCACCACTCTACAAGAGCCCGCAAGGGGGTGTCAGCTATCATGGTGCAACACCTCCAAGGAGAACTGTGTCAACCGGATCCGCCAATTACAGATCCCAGAACAGCTACCCGTCGACGCGCACGAAGTACGAATTGATGAAAATTGCTTGTTGCTGCAGGGTTAGGTGCTAATCAATATGGTTCAGTGCGAGCATGTCAATGTACCAGAATTCCAATCAGTCCATCGGCGTGACGAACAATCAGAAAACACGGAAGCCGTACTTCATGCCCTACATGAGTCTGGAAGCAGTAACGAGAGGTTTGGCAAATGGAGACCTTGTGAAGGTCAGCTACCGTTGGGTCTGTTACGAGTTAGTGTTATTAAAGTGTCACGATCAACTGCAGGGCTCACTTCGTGTCAATCAACGCAACTATGAAGAGTCTTATGTTGATAACCCGGACGCTGATGATCAGCTTGACCTTCTGATCCTCGGTGTTCATGACCGCAACCGTGCTTTACATGGTGATGTTGTTGTTGTACGCATAAAGGAGAGAATGAATTGGGTGGTACGTTGTTGCTTCTATACGTGTGAATTGCGTGATTTTTCCGTGCAGCGAATTGGCTTGGCATTGCTTCTACCCAGATCCGTGAAAACCTCTACCAAGCATGGCGTGCTGGGCATTTGAATGTATCGAGAGATGACAACGGTCAGCCTATCACGATACCACCAGTTGCTGCTCCGAAACCTGACGATTTGGTCGAGGTGAGGACATCATATATTTACATGAGTATTTCTAATAACTGTAGATAAGCTCTGCTTTATCAGGAATCTCTGTCCTACAGGGACATGGGCATCATTTTTTTTTTCAAGTTCCAGCGGGAGAACTTTGAACTTTGAGCTCGGGCAGTTTATTTACAAATGCTCGAGAAATTTTGTTCGGAATGGGTTGGCGTATTTTAAGGTTTCAATCGGCGGGCTGTCAGATCCACATATACGGAAAGCAAATTTGAACTTGACCATACCTCCTAATAAGGATCGAAAATACAGCAGACAGGCAATGGTTATAATTGGAGCACAGGTTGGTCTAGCAGTGAAGTCCACTTGTTTGAATGATCTAAGCTTTCCATTCAGCTCGAAATAGCCCGCCGAGAATATATGTCAGGCCAAAATTTGACGACACCAATCATTCATCCGAGTCTTCCTTCACCTGAGGTCCAGAAAGTAATCGATTCGTTATCGATCGGTCGAATGGCAGACTTCACAGCATCCGCAAGTTCCCAGCTTGCGAGGAAGATTCTGAACGTGCCCAAGCGCACACAGACCACATCCACTGGGAAACGCTCTGCGTACAGGACTCTATCGGAAATGCCGGATGAGGACTGGGGAGTACCAGACGTGTGTCTGCAGAAGACAGCTGAAGTACGTCACAGCATCATTTTGAGCCTGGGGAGGCATTGATTGTAGGAAGGTGTTTTTAGGTGATGTATATAATGGAAATGAAAAATTGTCGTGCTGCCATGGGTCAGCTCAAGGTGATGACGGATGGCAACCGAAACTGGGCGCTGTTCTCTCCAACCGATTCACGAATGCCGCGAATGATGATTCCTGCAGATCAGCTGCCATCTGGATTCTTCGAGAGACCGCAGGTAACTTATAACAAAATTTATACCTTTGGTTTACGTATAGAAGGATTGGTATCTGACTTCTACATAAAATTTTTACCAGAACCTGAAATTAAGTTATGAGCATATAAATCCCAAAATTTCAGGACTTTGCCAAATTCATCTTCGTGGCAAGGATGGTTGAATGGCAAGCCACTGCTCAGTTTGCCCGTGGAAAGTTAGAGCGTACCTTAGGACTGGCTGGAGATGTTGAGGTGCACATGATTTTGTTATAAATACCTTACTTTTTTGATACTTCTTCAATTGTCTGACTATCCATTCATTTGAAAGTTCTCTCATTTTGCAGGCGGAGACGGAGGGACTGCTGTTCGCTAACAACGTTGACACCCGTGAATTTTCGGTGTCTGTAATGCACTGCCTTCCAATTGTCGAGTCAAAACAGTGGACCATTGATGAGGTGACAGCCGTTTGAACTAATTATGTTGTTTCAGCATTCTCTAAGTTTGAGTATTTTCAGAAGGAGTTCAAGTATCGTCGTGATTTGCGTGATAATGTGACATTCACGATTAGCGGTAATAACTCACTTGAATTGGATGATGCGCTGTCAATTGAAGAGATAAGCGATTGTGATGGCAACGGAACACCCGGCTTCGAGGTACTGTGTTACCCTTAGATCAATGAACTGATGTGACAGCTGCATTTATCTCGTTTGTGAATTCAGATAGGAGTGCATATAGCGGATGTTTCTCACTTTGTATTTGACAATACTGAGTTGGACGCATGGGCTGCCAATCGAGCTTGTACAGTTAACCTTGTACATAAGGTAAGTCAAGATTGTTCAAAATTCAGTGGAAGTTGGTAGGTCGAGCTAAAGTGCTCAGTAGGATAATAATATGTAGATTATATCGAAAGTAGATGGAATAGATAGGTAAGTTGTGAAGTTATGACGCTGGCTTTAACTATGTGAACTTAGATTCATCTGTTCTTAGCAGCAATGCGGCTGTCATTTGAACGTATTTTCTCATGGTTTTGCTCAGAAAGGATAAAACAAAAGTCTGAGTAAAATTTGGTGTTGAAGGACATTTCTCAACCTTCTGAGAACTTTCCTATCTTAGTGTGTACTCCATCAGTCATTGTATTCCTTCAGTTTGCATTTCAACATTGCTTATAGAGGGAATACCATCAACTCTGATAGTGTATCCTCACGGATTTTTGCTGTCCATATTCCTGTGTGACAACGTATTGTGAATTTATATTTTCAGTCAATTCCTATGCTGCCACGTGTTCTCACCGAGGATATATGTAGCCTCATCCCTGGAAAGGATCGCCTAGCGTTCTCAGTTATGTGGAAAATTGACAAAAATGGTACCGTCCTGGATGAGTGGTTTGGAAGAACAATCATTCGGTCCAGGGTTCATCTTGGCTACGATCATGTGCAGGTGACCTTGTGGCATGCATTTGTTGACGATAGTGTCGGGATAGAGAAGGTATGGAGCTTATTCAGGGATTCATTGAAGATCCAGACAAGACTCTTGTCGAAGAAGACTATCCAGAGATTCACGATGGTGTTTCACTACCGGAGATCAGGAGAAAGGTTGGGCATGCATAATCCTGGTCTTTGATTTCATTACTCTGTTGGATTTCAGGACTTGGGAACTCATTTATTAGTAGAATTTGTTCAGGTTATGCAGTTGCACATGCTGGCTCGTCGTCTGCGATCAACGCGGGTGAAGAATGGGGCGCTACGCATCGAGCAGCCGAAATTGGTGTTTTCTCTCAACGAAGAGACAAAGATGCCTTATGCTGTGAAAGCTGAGGAGGTATTTCAATGTAATCTTTATTATTTAATAAAGGCTGCACATTGCAAACGACTAAAAATTTGTCTTAAAATTTCGACTTTATTTGGATTGGTTTAAAATTTCACAAAGGGTAATGTCCCTTCTGTAGAGTGAGAGCAGTAAGATCGCGCGAGGTTATTTCAGTTATCAGTGAAGTATTTAGCCCCAAGACTCCCACAAATTGGTCAAGGAGTTTATGCTGCTCGCGAACATCGCAGTTGCCACGAAGATCGAGTCACATTTCCCGCGAACAGCATTCTTGAGAAGACATTCTCCTCCGAAACAGAAAGTCCTTCGGGAAGTGGTAGGTTATACCTGTTATTGATAAGGGAACGCATTAAGACCTAATGAGCAGCCTAATTTAGCTTGAAGTATGTGAGAAGATTGGCTTCCCACTCGATGCAGCGTCATCCGCTCGTCTTGCGTCGTCGCTCAGTAAATTCCAAGGAGGCAACTCGTTACTGCAGTCGATAAATCAGGTAAGTTTTGAATTTTTCGTTTCGTTGGTGGTACAGCTTTGGAAGTACTGGGCTATATTCTTAGGTACTATCAATGCTGCTGGCGAAACCGATGCAGTCTGGATACTACATGTGTGCTGGATCGGCGAAGAAGAAAGAGGAATACCATCACTACGCTCTCAATGTGCCATTGTGAGTTTTTTTTGTTATTCAATTTCAACTGCAGTTGTGTATTACATGCACACTATATGTATAGTACATGTAGTATACGCACTCTTTCCCAGATACACTCACTTCACATCTCCTCTTCGTCGTTACGCTGACATTATCGTCCATCGACAACTGGCTGCAGCCCTAGGTTATTGCCCACCAATGGACAAGACAAAGGACGACCTGGAGAGACTGGTTGGTGTTGACTGCAGCTATCTGTTCACAACGAAGTCAGCTCTTAATTCTCTAGGCTCAACACTGCAATGACAAGAAGCTCGCCGCTAAAGCGGTTAGTGATTCAAGCGATGATACATTCTTCGGACTTGTTGTGAAGGTGGGTTCAACAGGAAACGTATGAAATGAATATGTAGTTATTTTTTTCTATTTTTTCAGCAGAATGGACCAATTGAAGCACGCGGCGTGGTCATTAGCGTTATGGACGCTTCATTCGACGTCCTAGTCTTGAAATACGGCGTAGTAAAGAGAGTTTATGTCAACGTAAGTGGAATTTGTTATTTCTTTATTGTTTATTGTAACATAAATTTTCTGTGAACATAACATACAGGAAACGTCAATCACAATTGCTACTCCCTTGGCTGCAACATCCTCTCGGCGCGGGCGAGCGTTGCGGATGTTGGGTGTTGCCTGTGTCTGCGCCGCGTGGATGTTGCGGCCGCTGGAGTGGTAATCGTGACTGACGTTACCTGCACTTTACCTGCAGTAGTTGGTGATTCATTTTATATATCCCGAAGGTTTATGCCGTGCCATTACTAATCAAAGCTTTGCCATAAATGTTTCGTAAACACGCACACCTAAAGGTACACTAAATAAATATACAAACAATAAGTAAATACGTGCGTCTCTAAGGTGATAACTGTGTGAGTCTCGCTGACAACAGGGCAGAGGGAAGCGACCCCTTTTCGTCACCTTTAGATTTTGAATCACAATGGAATCTAGCGCTGGCAAAGATATGTATCCTTGGAATTACCGGGACACCTAGCACATGTATGTCCAAGTTGCGACGCTAAGGTAATTAGTGGAAAGTACCAATAATAAAAACAAAAAACACAGTGCCGGCCAAAATTATATAGCCTTTTCAACTTTCCTCCATAACCTCTGTTACCGCAAAGCTCGGCTTAAAGTAAAGCATTAAAGTCCAAATTTTTACCTTAAACTAATTTTGAGTCTCTACAACTATCATAAAAATTTGAACTTCATGGCTTCACGTTAAGATTTACGTTAACAAAAGTTATGGAGGAAAGTTGAAAAGGCTATATAATTTTGGCCGGCACTGTACGTTGTCTTGTTTCCGTTTCGTTCCTAATGTTGTAATTTACAGCGCTTGGACATGGCCAGAGACCCGATATTCATCGATGGACCGCCTGCTCAGTTGACGTTGTTCTGGAATCCTCCAATGAGTACACTGCAAGAGCGGAATAATGCTGCGATTGAGCAAACCATCCAGATGTGTACAGTAGTGGATGTGATTCTCACCGCACTTCCGGAGCCGACCAAATATCAGGCATTGATCAGAATGCGACCACAGTGGGAAACTCATACATTGCTTGAATTAATGGAAGGAAAGGAATAAAAACAAGAGGTAGTGTTTTCCTATTTTTTAGTCAATGAAACTATGTGATTTCTATCGAACTTTATTTGGAATCCATCGTTTTCGCCGTCTTTTGAGATGGTTTTCTACTTTGTAACTTGTTGTTTGACGATTTGGGTTTTATTGATGGTTTTCAAAGATGTTGTACTCAATGCTCATGTATATACAGTTAGTGTCTTGTTTTAATTGAGAGTTCTATTCGGCTAATAAGGCTAATCGGCTAATTTTTCGTGTTTGTGATTTACCGACTGTGTTAGAAGGCTGTGTTAAGAGTTTTATTATAATAAATTGTGATATTCTGATATTTGGCTGGTTTCATGTGACTGATGGTTCGTATCCAGGTTATACTAACCGTTTTTACCGACCTTTTTCTCCTATGATCACCAGCCATTCCACCTTTTTCATTACTAGTGCCATGTGCGCTTCAGAAATATATCCAAATTTTATTTAGTTATCTTGAAAGTGTCAATTTTGTGAATGATGCTGAACCCGTCGCGTACAATGCACCAGTTGCTCCTAAAATTGAAATTAATCAAGCCTGAGAGAGTAAGGTCAGTAGTTGGGCGTTTTGTGAAATAGATTAAACAAGAATAAATCTAGCCTACCTATATCGTACTGAATTCCGGGAGTTTTGGTTGGGTATGAGAGTTGTGGTTTACCCTGAAATTATATTGCTGCCAGCTGGTACGGTAGGATGCCCGTAGGGCCAGTCATCCGTCATTTAGGGTGTAGAGAGTTATACCTGGAAAGGGTGGCGCGGTCCAACGCTGCCAATGGTCAATTCACCCAAATGGCCAGCGCCCATTAGCTCCGCCCACTTCATGTATAACGCTCTACACCCATCATTTAAGTTCACTGAGAGTGTTTAATGCTTGGTTAATCTGTTGACATCCAAACTGACCATATAGATCCGTATCGCAATTTTTTGGCCATGTGATTCACTTTGTCCACGTCTCGAGTCATAATAGCCGTTGGCAGCAAGCTATGTTTGATACTCGTCTTCTCTAGGAGATCTTCCATAGTCTCGAATCGAATTATTTTCGTAATGGGGCCGATAATCTGAATAGATCCTAGCTAGAGAATCTTGAATTTATGCAGCAGTATGAGAAATCTACCCTAACACTACACATAGAAGTGACTTGTAGAGCGCTTACCTCTTCTCGCGCTAGAGTGCTATTTTCGTCGACTTTCGCGAACACGGTGGGTAGTACATAGAAGCCTCGATCACCCCATTTCTTTCCTCCTGTAATCATGGAGTGCTCAGACGAGGAAATGACGACTACATGTCAGCTTACCACCTAACGCGCGGATGTAGGGGATTTTTGATTTGAGAAGAGAGGAGCCGGCGGCAGAGGTGAAGGTAAGGACATAGGGATTTCTTATGAATTCTTTGTATTTTTATTGGTTTTATAGCACTCGGACCCGTGAGCCACGAACCCACGAAGCCCACGAACTAGGATTTGACAGCGGTGCATTAGTTTGAGCGAACGCTCAGCTGACGTAGTGCGGTGAAGGGCCATTACTTTTTGTGTGCTCGCGTCAAGACCTATTTTTAGGAGCGCATTTCGTCACAGTTAAAAGAAAAATGTGAACACGCAACTCAAATCCAGAAAATGTGGACCCCGTGCGATGCGCCACTTCGCGACGCTTTGACTCGGACCGGTCAGCCACGTTTCTTTTGGTGCATCTCAGGTAAAAAAGTGTGAACTCGCATCTCAAACTCAGAAATGTGAAAGCTTTGTCAGCTTTGATTGCAATTTGCTAATAAATCCACAAAAAGGGAAGTTTGCCTTGTTTAGGCTGCTCCAAAAGGCTTGAGAGAGCCTGCAGGTGTCAAGAGAAACGATGGTGAGGGGCACATCTGTCCGCTACCATCACCATCGCGGGAAGAATAGCCAGCAGGAGCCTGCCGAGGTTTGACTGTTTATCTGTGTTTTCAATGATGAGTATGGAGTCATTTCAAGACTCAAACTCACAATTTTCATTCATAGTACTTGTTATAGAATTACTTTAACACAGGCTAGCTACGGCCAATGCTTACAAGAGTTCACCTGTTATTAACTGGGCGCCTTCTCGTTTTCCTCGTTCTACGTGCCGAAGAATTTTCCTCACTTGGTAGCCATCAATCTGTAGAAGATCAAAATTGAATCTGAACATGGTATGTTGAACATCATTTAGTTTAATTTAATTAGGACAACGATAGGATTGGTAGCCCCTTCTCCTTCACCGTCACAGAGAAAGTTTTAGCAAGTGAATCTTTTTTAGAGTGAGATTCGTCGCGAACCTGTGGGCCTTGCTCTGTTGATGGCTCAAATGGATCGCCAATTATCCTCCGTTCAGCATGTTCTCTTGAGCAGTCCACGAATTCGTCATAGATCTTGAACAATAATACATTTTTTGCGTTGGAGATTCTCCTGTCGAGTAGGTTCTATTTTTCATACGTTGCTAACCTTTCCTTGAACGAATGTCCGCGTACCAGCCGAATAACAATGGCCATCTTTGAAGAACATGCCGTAGTGGGTTTGTCGAATGGCGTCATCAACTGAAATTTTGCTATAGGAAACTTCCTGGGAATTGTGAAGCGCCCGGGTTTCCCACAGCAGTGGTATGGGAGTCCTATACTTATACTCTTCGTAATCACCCTTTTTACATGGGAATCAGTAATACTCATTAGTTGTCAGTGCTGGATATCTTGTGTGCGTGCTCAATGAGTATGAATTGGCCTTATTGTTCCATTGTAAAGAGGTAATACTCACGATTTGCATCTGCGAAGACAATGTTGGGACTCCGCTGTGTAGGTTCAAGCGATGGCCTGAAAAATTCCAGGATTCCCATCTTTTTCAAACACTCAATTTTTCGGTCGATTCTTTTGGGTTAGGCAGTGCTTTTCTTTTTTTTACATGTAATGTTTTGAAAAAATTGCATATATGTAGTTTGCAGTCAAATCAAGCTAAAAAGTTCCGATTATATGCGTGCACCATCAATCATAATAATAATGGTTTCGTATAATTGTTTTGCTAAGCTGAGTTTACCTTCTTTTCGTGGGTCTACACAATGTTCCGGTAGTTGTTGCCTCAAACTTCCTGATGCCTTTATGAGAACACAGCGCCCGACCTGCTGTAGCAGCGTAGCCAACGACGACATTTACAACACCTGCGGGAAAATTTGCCTGAAAGCAATTACAGTTACCAGAATTCTTAAATAAGTGAGGACGATTTCGTTTAGCACCTCTTTTATTAGACTAGCAACGTGCAAACCGGAGAGAGGTGTTTGCGGTGGTAGTTTTATCACGACGGTGTCACCAGCAGCTAAAGTTGGCGCCAGTGTCCATGTCTGCACTATCAAAGGTGCAGTGAACTGAAATCAGTCTGAATTTGCTGTAACCCATTTGAAGTGGGCCAAAGGCAGAATTGACGTACTGGAATAACGTGGCCGCAAACTGCAACGGGCTTTCGCTCGCTTTTGACGGATCCATGCGTCTCAGCTGCTAAGTCAGCGTAGTGCCTGACAATAAGTATCACAGTAGCATGATTTCAAGTATTGCAGAAATTTTGAGAGTGAATTATTTGAGCGCTGTGTCATCATGCCCAGAGATAAGTAGGATTGCAACACCCTAGTTATCCGAAACTAAAGACTAAACTTATGTGTCAGCTAACCTTAAGCAGTCGATAGAAAATGTGAGGTCGAATTCGTAGGCGGTTTTGAATGGCTTTCCGTTGTCCAAAGATTCCAGTGACTGAAGAGAAACAACTATTAATTACACGTAGTCCGGTTCGCAACAGTACTAGTTAAATCAGCGGTTAACTTGAGCGCTTTTTTCCGTTCTCAAGCGGTTATTACATCCGGTCTCTTCTCACTTCGAACAGAAAAAAAATTGGAACTCTTGTAGCGGATTGCCTACAGATTAAGCGCATATGCAGCGCAGTGCATTTACGCTTCCGTTCTTTGAAGTAGATAAATCAATCACATTCCACTTTTGGCTCTTATTCAAAAGAGTAGGTGTGCCTGGATTTTTCGTAGCCCAATGAAACCCTCCGGAAACGTCTCCGACTTCATTCCAGTGCTTCTGGAGGAATGTCGTTGATTCTTTGGATTATCTCATTTGCTCTCATTAAATTTTTATCTCATCTACACAATTTATTTTATTGAGATAGAAAAAGTGTAGATAATTGGAGCAAAAAAAGCTGAAGCTCAGTTTTGTAAACTCTAGAGTTTAGAGGCCGTGGAGCCGTTGGAAACTTTCATTTTCTGCCTGTCTCAAATCTGCAAACTTGAAAGAGCGCCTCACTATGCAGCACATTTCACACCGCACATTGTACATCTTGACAGCGAGGAATTTTTTATCTCCTGCTGGTGTTGCCTTTAGATGTTTTTCTGAGCTTGGTGCTTTTATAGATGTTGTTTGATGACTCTGGCGTCATCAAAGCAAAGAACACCCGAGAGTTTTGTTTGCTGTAATGTTTGGTTGGTCTTAGAGTGCCAGACACGCCGACAACTAACAGAACTGCAAAAATCACGTGACGAGAGGTGTACTCACAGCTAGGATCGTCTTGTCTCTCTCCATTAGATCGGCCAACGTGTGAAGGAGTTTCCCGCGCTGAGCGCCATCTATACATCGCCATGGCGAGCCAGGTTGGAGAGCGTCGTTTGCTGCCTGCAAAGCTCATTTTTGCGAGAGACTTGTGGGGTCTGAACCGCTTTAGCACGAGGCTCGCACCTTTACCGCTTTGTCCACATCTCTCCAGTCGGCTTCTTCTACTTCCGCTATTAACCTTCCATTAGCCGGATTGAAAGTGCCAATTGTGGTGTTTCTGGACGAGTTGGTCCATTCGTTGTTGATGAAGAGCTGGTAGAAATAGTGTTTGCTGAAGTAGCAGAGAAGTTCTGGGATGGGTGTGGCCTACCTTCGTGAAATTCGGCTCGATATTTCTTATGGGTTGTGGACCAGGTGTGGTGGACAACAGCTGTACAGCTCGCGAAACGGCAGCACGCAACATTTAGAACTAGTGGAATTGGAACTAGTTCTGCAAGTGAAGGGTTTAAAAAGTGTATGAATAGGTTTGAATTTTGGAAACTCCAACAGATCTTGACGTTCGGCGGCACATAAGAGAAAAGAAGAAAAAGGAAAGGAATGAAATGGAGCCAAGAGCTGATCAAGAAATTATGGTTCAAGCTGAACGAGAGCCAATATTTTTGCAGGCAGGATTTTCTGTGAGCTAGAGTGGATGTATAGAAATTTGCCCCTTAAAATTGATGAAGAGAGTTGAATAGTGAACATAGAGCAAATATTCACCCCTAAGAATGAAGGTAAGAGAGGGGAAAGGGGAAGGAGGAGTGAGTTGTGGCTGATAAAGTAAGGTCTCCAACCAAAAAAAGACAGTAAGGTCTCCAACCAAAAAGAGACAGACTAGCCGAAATTATAATAGTAAAAATGTTCTGTAGTTAATCATAAGATGAAGTGTCTTGGAAAAAACACACGAAAAAAGGCAACTAAAGGTACCTAATGACACGAAACCGAATTGTCTCCGTTTTTACGGAACAGTTCCAGAGCAAAATTGCACGAAGTGGCACACGAAAACACTGAGTGAAAGCTCCTGTTCTCGCCCACTCGGAAATGTCACGTGTTGAGTACTTTTGGTGGACTTTTCGAGTAGAGATCTGCGTGCTTTGAACCACAGGCGAATTCCTGTTGGCCAGCAAATTTGTTAACACTCAACGTTCTGCAGTGAAAACAAATTTCGCGAGGAAATAACAACATTAGTAAAGCGCATACCATTCGGAACTAGTAGCTTTTGTTTCAGTAGCTGCTATTTTTCACAATTTCACTGTTAAATCGGGGATGGAATTACTTTGTGGTAAATTTCTAGAAAAAAATGTCATTACATGGTATGAGAAAAGCTTCTTAGCCACCAGTAGCTGTGTCACTTTTCCATGAAATCACCTTGTGCGGGGCATAGGTGGAATACCCTGAGAATGAGTCTCACCCAACCTTCACTTTTTCGGCCAACCCTGGGTGCCACTGTGGTGGAAGCTGCGTAAAAAAATTATCCTGAGCATTCGTGGTTTTTACGATTTTGACAGCATTATTTTCTAAAAACTGGAGAAGAGTTGAGGAAACATGATTAAGTGGTAGTGGCAGAGTAACAGTACTACTGGAAAATATTCAGAGATTGGAGCTGAAGGGAACTTATGAATGAGAATCGACCCAAGAAAAAACGATTTTTTTTGAATTTTCAACATTTATTTTCAGAAAATCCGGGACCCGACTGCAAAACTCTAATGTGAGAACAAGTAAGCACAATATAGTGATTTTGACGGAAAATTCATTTCATGCATAGATTGCATATTTTTATTAGAACTGCGTGCCAAATTTCTGAAAAAATGCAGACGCGCAAAAGTAGGGCCCGCGCCGCGCCCCGTCTTGGGCGCAATAGTGAACCTTTTTCAAATGTCAGGTTGCTAGGAAATAGAGGAAGATTTGCTCTTTCCAATGATGTCCAAGTTTCCCTGATTGCTTTTGAATCCTCGTCGAAATTTTTCTACCAAGTTGGGCTATTTTCGAACTTTGAGTGGATTTTTCAGGATTCATTGAAATCCTTTTCCGGATGTCAGGTTGCCAGCGTGTCCAGCTGACGATTCTGCGTCGACTGATACCTGGATGCAGGATGGAAGTTCACTGGCAAGCTCGGAATGGCGACTGGTGAGAACGCTATAACGGGCGTTCTCATTTGCCCTTGTCTGCGTCTCTTCACTCTCTGTACTTCCTCGTTTTGGCGATGAGAATGCCCGTTATAGCGTTCTCACCAACCGGCACTCCGAGCTTCCCAGCGAACTTCCATCCTGCACCCAGGTATCAGTCGACGCAGAATCGTCAGCTGAACACGCTGGCAACCTGACATCCGGAAAAGGGTCCCAACGAATCCTGAAAAATCCACTCAAAGTTCGAAAATAGCCCAACTTGGTAGAAAGATTTCGACGTGGATTCAAAAGCAATCAGGGAAACTTGGACATCATTGGAAAGAGCAAATCTTCCTCTATTTCCTAGCAACCTGACATTTGAAAAAGGTTCACTATTGCGCCCAAGACGGGGCGCGGCGCGGGCCCTACTTTTGCGCGTCTGCATTTTTTCAGAAATTTGGCACGCAGTTCTGATAAAAATATGCAATCTATGCATGAAATGAATTTTCCGTCAAAATCACTATATTGTGCTTACTTGTTCTCACATTAGAGTTTTGCAGTCGGGTTTCGGATATTTCTGGAAATAAATGTTGAAAATTCAAAAAAAAATTCATTTTCTCTCGGGTCGATTCTCATTCATAAATTCCCTTCAGCTCCAATCTCTGAATATTTTCCAG
>JARK01001555.1:299418-332960 GCA_000688135.1 Ancylostoma ceylanicum
TTAAGGGATGGATGGACCCCCCCCCCCCCGGTCGCCGGTCAGCCAACCGCCATTTTTCTCCCCAACCTTCACTTTCACGGACCCGTTCTCACAACTATTCCACCTATGGTGCGGGGTTTCTTCTTTTGAATTTTTCGCTCTGATGAAGAGTTGATTATTTGAGGTGCATCGTTATGATAAATTGCTTGCATTGCATATTGCGGATAATCCTGCACTAAGAAGTGGACTGTTAGGTCCCAATCTAGTAGCTACAGAAGTAACCGTGACTGTGTGATTTCCACTACATACCTGCCTTAGAAATCCCATATGCGCTTAGATCCATCTAGGTAAGGCGTAGGAGATACAACTAGTTGTGAGAAATAAACATTGCCTCGCTGTAATACTTTTGGTAAACCTCATGCTTATCTGAGATCACATGCATAATTGAGATTACCCACGGTGAACCTATTAACACCATACAAATCTACCCATAGTAAATGTGGGCGTCAACACGTTTACCCTGGGTAGTCTCAATAGTTCATCCAGACCCTGAATCTATCGGACGAAGGCCGGTCCAGTTGCAAAGGAAACCAGAAACCGAATCGTTTGCATACTGCAGTGGAAAAGCAGTCGAACGGCTTTCGTTTAGGCTCTGAGTGGACGACTTCACCTGTAATCACAAGGGTGGGATCTGGTTTGGTGAGTTACTTATCGTTAGCAATGTGCATATTTCTATCTGTTAAGAACTGAAAAAGGTGCTAAGCGCTAAAGGCTTAAAGGCAAGGTCCGGGCAAAATTTCATCTCCTCGATTTTTACTTAATTGGTCGCCCACGGCGACGCCTTGGACGGAAACAATCGAAAGAACCCTGAAAAAGTCGCAAAACGAACGGTTCTCATCGATCAGTTGTGGTATGCCGTTTGCACGTTTGCAGCGGTCGTGCTTTCATATAACGTTGTACGGCGCGCCCACATGTTGTCTACTGTGGCGTCGTAGAAAAAAAATTCATTTTCAAATGACTGTGCAGTCCGTTCGAAAAGGGTGGTCCCAGGAAGAGTTCGTTTAGGTGTCTGTATCCATGTGCATCATCCGACTTTGTCTATTATGCACGCGAGCATCTTTTGTGTAATGGAGCGTGTTTTCCTACGGCTACCGTAATCTCCAAACGTTTGGTCTCATATCTTGCGATAGAGCTCACGTCGAGCTCTCAAATTTGATATACGTGCTACACACATTGCGTGGACCCTAAGAAACAAAAAACCTGGATGGGCAAGATTTTGGCCGCACCTTGCCTTTAAGCAATTGAAACAAGGAATTATTTGTGACATACTGATAACCACAATAACTGTCAAAAGAGGCTTTGTGAAAGCACAGCGTTTGAGAACAAAAGAAATATTTTTGTTCAACAAAGAGATCGGTTTTCTGGATTCTGGAGTGGGATTTTCGGACGAATAACCAAAGAAAATATGTCAGCAAATCAGCTTTGACATTTCAAATATCATATGATTGTGTTCATGGGGAAAATCAATCAAATTAATTATTGTCGGCGTGGTTGGTTCATGTTCTGTGAATTCTATCTCTGGTTAGGTGGACAACAAAATAATTTTTTAGTGGAAAATACTGGGTTAAATATTGGATCAACAAGTGTACCAATATACCAATGGAAAGTATTCTTTGAAACAAGGTCAGCTGGGAACTTGGTGATCTTTCTTCGCTTTGGGCTTACGCTTAGATCGCGAAGACGGAAAAATAAGCAATGATGAACCTGGGGATTGATCACGAGGACGTGGGTGGTTCCCGGCATAAGCTTCATTCATAGTGCGTATCGATCCTCGTCGGAATCCGACCGACGAGGATCGATACTCATCTTTTGTTATCCTACCGAATCGGACTCCAACGCACTATAAATAACGCTATACACGACATACGTATTTCCTTATCGTTTCCTTTCATGACTAATCGCTGCGAAGAAGGAAGAAAAAACAAGAATGGTGAAAAAGATTGATGAAGCTTGAAACTGAAAGTCCTAATTCCTCTCTTTGAAGGAGCTGATTTTGAAGAAAATTCATGAGCAGATGGTGTTTCGCGCAGGAATTTTCATGCAATCAGGAAACAACAACGGCAGAGGGTGGGGTGAATGGGGGATTTCCTCATGATTGAAGCAATGCGGAACAAAACCGCCGCACGAAATAAAATATCACCTCAACTTCACGGCTGTTGACCTCATGGTCAACCGTCAAAGTTCGCAGGTGACTACACTTTTTATAATAAACAGCGCGTAGTCAGCATGTGGTCCCCACGTTGTAATCGAAAACATCGATAGTACACGAATATGTTTGCACATTGGTATAGTGAAAGGCTATTGTTCAGTTAGTGAAGGTGACGTAAGCACATCCAGGCACACGTCATCGTTGGGAGTGGGCGGAGGTGGAACTCGAAATTCTGGAAAATTGAACTGGATGATCCTTGGCTGGGCTTTTCTTAAGGAAAGTGTCCTGTCTTGTTTTCCGTATTGAAAATAACAGTGGATATTTGATCTATTCGTCGGGATAATTTGTCGGGATTCAAACAATGCGTTGAAAAGTTGTGAAAATGAGGAAACCCCGTTTTGAAAAGGTTAGAGAGCCTAGTTCTAGGAGCGGGTAGGCGAGTAACTCCCAGATGTGCTGGTTGTCCGCCACAGATGCTGCCTGGGTCCAGCAACTCAGCCTGTCCAGTCGACAAGATCAACAGTAATATGAGGCTTTGCACGTCTAATTGTTTCAGCAAACTAGTACAGACCCTGTTCCGAAAAACGGGTTTGAAGGCCATCCATTATATTTATTTTGCCTGAATCAAAGTATCGGGAAAGTACAAAATCTGATCATAGCTCGAACACCAGAAGAGAAGAGGGGCTATTTTTAAATTGTAACTAAACAAATAGTGCGTGAAGTATAGTTGTCGGGCGATAGAGTGAGACAATCACCGGTTTTACTTGACTCTAGACTGATTGGGGTTAAATTCAGTAGAGGTTCTTGCTAATTTAAAAAAGAGACCTAGAATTTTGTGCGAACTAGTGATCACTAACTCCATATTACTTGGGCCACATATTGGTCAGGTAGAATATAGGGTTCAGTGAAAAAGCTCCAGGGGCCACATGAATCATTGAGACTACCCAAGATAAACGTGTGAACACACCACAGATCTACTCATCGCTAACAAGGGTGTCAGCATACTTACCCTGGGTAACCCGGATAATGCATCCAGACCCAGGAAAGTGAAGCATAATGATGGAATGATAATAATAATAATAGAATAATAAAATAATAATAGAACAATAGCAATTAGTAGAAATAGGGAAGAAAAAGTTGCTAAACAGATAGAAAAACATGTCGCCGACCGTCGTCAGATGCAACTGTTCGAATACGATGTTGGCATGGGATGACTCAGCTGTCCCCAAAGAACGACCACTTGTCGAACGGCTGCGCCGATATTTCAAGAAACAAAACGTTGCACGGCTTTTATCTAGGCTACGATCGATATGTAGAGGTTCCCACGCTAGAAATGGTTGAAAAACGTTGGCACGGCGAGAATTGTAAATTTATGTATTGAACGCGACCATAGGCCTGAAGAGCAGACTTAGGGACGCATGCATTATTGAGACTAACCAGGGTAAACGTGTTAACACCATACGGCTTTACCCAAAGTTAAACAGGAGGCGTCAACATGCTTACCCTGGGTAATCTCAATGATGCATCGAGGCCCAGATGGAGGTGAACATTACACCAGGAAGTCGGTTTTTTGCTTTTTATGGGCTCATGGTTGCGAGCGGTTTGAGATGATTCTTTTAAATCAGACCTCGACTTAGTCACAGCCAATTTCTTCCACAATAGCCTGGATCGGGATCACTAGGCCGTAAAAATTGTGTTTTTTTATTGGCAAAGAATTTATGGTGTTTTCTTTGTCTGGTTTTGTAAAGGGTGGAAATTTGTGATACTAAAGAGTCAACAAAATTACGGAATTAGTGATCAAATGGATAGTGGAGGCTCAATAGGATGAGCAAGCAAGGGTTGGTAATCTAAGAGTAAGAACTGAATAAAGATGGTAACACTGACTTGCGTGACCTTAGTATTAATCCGCAAGAAAAAACCGCGTGTTTATTTACTCAAGAATTTGTTTACTTGCCTACACATTTAATGGAAAAATTAAAACATTAATTAGTTGTTTTATTGCACGTGAGCAGTGTCTCATAAAAGTAGCCAATAAAGAGAGTAATGAGAAAGCGAAGGGTAGCGCAGTGAAACCTGAGACTCATTAAGAAGTTGTCGATAATTCACAACTAGATAGGCTACAATTTGAACAGGAAAAATAAGGCGACATTGACCATCGTGGGCCTGTTCTTGAGCGCCATTTAAAATACACTGCTAGGCCCACTAACAGGGATTTGACGGTGGTGCATTGGTTTGAACGAACGCTGTGCTGACGTCGTGCGATGAAGGGCCATTACTTTTTGTGCGCTCGCGTTCACACCTATTTTTGGGGGCGCCTTTCGTCACAGATGAAAGAAATCGGACATTATTAGGTGGAAAAGCATACAGAGTTTAGCTTATTTCTCCAAACAAGAACTTCATCCCTTATATGAAAACGTTCTATCAACTTGGTTGTTGTAAAACTTACGTGAATTGGGATGAATGAAAAACAATTCCGAGACTGCTTTCCGAAGTGGCTAATACTAGCGTACTCAATGGCCTTTAACATTCCACGGTGTTTCCCGAATGATGTGGTTACTTCCGTTCCGATGAAGGATGGCACAGATCCCGAACGCGTGATCTGTGCCATCCTTCATTGGAACGGAAGTAACCATCACTCTGATGGAACATCTGGTCCTGTATGCACCATTGAGATTACCCGGGGTAACGTGTTGACGCCCATGATAACGGTGGATAAATTTGAGGATGCTAACACGTTTACCCTGGGTACTCTCAGTCATGCATGTGGCTCCTGCATTTCCTGCACGCTCACATTTTCGCAGCCCCTGTAACATGAGAGGCACCTCAAATTTTCATCATCTAATTAGGTCCGGACTAGTTAAAATCAGCTGTGCGCTCTTCACCTATGAATACATCAGTGGTCACAGTTTTCTGTACCGCATCTCAAATCCAGAAAAAGTGAACCCGCACCTCGAATCTGGAAAATTGTGAACCTGCATCTCAAATCTACAAAAATATGGACCACCCGTGAGCCACATATCTTTTTGTGCATATCAAATCCAGAAAAGTGTGAACTGGCATCTCAGATCCAGAAAGGTGTGAATCCGCATCTGAAATCCGGAAAAATGTGAAACCGCATATCAAATCCAGAAAATTATGAACCCGCACCTAGTGAGCCAAGTTTCTTCTTGTGCATCTCAAATCCAAATTTAACCTACATATAGCCGTCCTGGTTACCAAGTTAAGTCTTACAAGAGGACCGCTGAGATGAAACTTCGTAAATTAGATCGTTGAATTGTGCTTTGTTTTGGTGAGATATGTCCGTCATCTCGTGCGCTGACATGAAAATCATCCGGCGAACAATGGATCTTCCGAAAAAAACTGGATCGTAGAACTGATTCCCAACACGGATGTTCGGACATGTTTTTTTTCTCGAGCACAGAACTGCGTTCGATTGTACGCACTTATTCTTCGGATGTGATTCATTTGGAATTTCTCTTTAGGAGACAAATCCTGCAGTTTTCCAATAACTCAATGTTTTATGAATGTTTTATTATACATTTCCCTCGATAGCACCCTATATGGGCGGAGTATGGACGAACAAAGAATGATTGGAAGTTTAATATCCAGGGGGAGTACGAGGAATGGGGCAGTGTTCGCAGGTGCCAGGTTCGCCTGGAGCTCCACGTGCTCCCTGCAATGAAAAGGATGAATTTATGTGCATTGCTGTGTTGTGGGTGAAGTACGTACTTGTGGTCCTTGTGGGCCGGGCTGTCCTGGTGGTCCAGGACGTCCAGGAAGGCCAGGAGGTCCTGGTGGACCTTCCAGGTTTGAGCCGTCAAGTCCAGCCTCGCCGCGTGGTCCGGGTGGTCCTCGCGCTCCCTTGTGTCCAGCTGGGCCGGCTGGGCCGTTAACCTTGAGCGGAAGCGGTCATTTGGACAATGTCTAGCATTAAAAACTTGGTGCTTTACCTGCACGATTCTTCCTGGAGCTCCCTTGGGTCCGGGTACTCCTTGTCTTCCTGGCGTGCCCATCATACCCATTGGACCTTGCATGCCCGCGAGCCCAGGTTTGCCGTCTTCGCCGTTCTCACCAGGAGCTCCCTTTGGACCTTGTGGGCCTTTGGCGCCAGCCATTCCTTGAGGTCCTGGTGGTCCTGGTGGACAGATGACGCAAGCATCATTGTTGATAGCCGACTCAAGCATGCTGCCATCCTGAAAATGTCCTTTATAGTATTTTCCTAGCTAATAAATCTAGGAGTGGCTACAATTAGCATGTCTCTTAAGCCACTACCAGTGTCCCAAAAGTAGCTGGATCGCTCACCTTGCCACTATTGCCGTCATTTCCTCGCAGTCCATCAGCACCGTCCTCACCATCGTCTCCAGGAGGACCAGGCGGTCCAGCTGGACCTTGTTGACAAGGACAGCACGTAGGATTCGGCTCGCTGTTTACCACTGGAGGTTGTCCATAGCCGCTAACAACTGGAGCTGACATTGGAGGGTTCGGCGAAGATCCATACTGACGCTTAGCGCGAGTGAACTCTGGACCGTCGATGTGGTGAATTTCAGCCCACATGTCCCTGGCACGAGTCTGAAATCGAGGATTGAGGGGCAGATTCGAACTGCCGGCAATTAGCACTGCTTACCTTGCAGAAATCGGTCTCAATGATGAGATGAGACTGGAAGTTAGCAACGTAACTGTAGAGCATTGGAAGGGTGACAACTGCAGCAATTACGGCCACTGTGCTGACGACGATCGCAAAAAATGCGACGCGACGGAGTTCCTTCTGCTCCGGCGTCTCCATCTGTAGTCATTTCACTTTTTATACTGTGGCATCTAATATGGAGCTTTGTGAACAGCTGGACAACACAGGAAGTGCTTAAGAAGCTTATGGATAGAAACCATGAAGGCGAACATATTCGTGTCAGGACCACACAATCACTATTGTACGCCGATCCAGGATACGAGAGTACGACGAACTGAAAGTGCGCGGCGCACTTTTATAGCGAACCGTCGTCCCGATTTCACTGACGCGTTTCGAAAACTGCCAAAAACTGGGTAGTGTGTTCGTCGGACGCACATCCCGGCCCCGTGCAGCGAGCGGGTGGTCAGCGTTCGCACGGGGTTGACGATGGTGAAAAATAGACGCTGTGAGTAGTTGAACACGTGACTGGGTTTAGCACTGAATTCTATGGCTTTGCCGTTAGATCCGAGAAAATCCAGGCTTATTTACAGTCAGGAGTGTGGATTTTTATCTCATCAAAAATGGTCTTTCTTTCTTGCTGGGTATTTATAAAAGTTAAGTATGCAAGTACTTTTCCCTTGGTTTTACCATCTTGAGATGTCCACAGTTCTTCATGGCAGTCTTTTTGTGACAAATCTAAATATTGTGGGCGCATAGGGGAAGAAGAGGGCATTTTTTCTAAATCCAAGAAATTGTGACTCGAAACTGCGTTTTCTTCCAGAAAACGCAGTTTCGAGTCACAATTTCTGGTATGTCATGTGCAGCCACTCGAGCGTTATGGTATGTAGATGATAATTCCCGAGAATTCTCGCTACTAACGTGAATCCAGTGCTATTTTGTGGAAATTCGCGTTTTCCCGGCTTTCCCTGCGCCTCCTTCACCATTGAAAGTGTTGAAATTTTGTGAAATCTGGTTAATAGTATTTATTCATCTATTATACAGAGATGCAATCTCAAATCCCAACTAAGTCTACCATTTTTCATTTTTGGGTAAGTAAATGATTTCCTAGTTTTTATCAACTTTCCTGGTTTTTTAACCAATGAAAGAATGGGAATGAGGGGCTCGACGTATGGGATTGATTTCAAGCATCCGAATGCCAATCAGATATCCAGAAGTTTTTTTTTCACATTTATACCACATAGACAGCAGCAGGTAGACGAATGCTGAGATCACAATTTTTACCTTTTGACCCTTATTTGGTAGCAGTTTGCCATGGAGTGAGGTTGAGCCTTGTTTGGTTGTTTCACTCAGGCAAGAACTGAATAATTGTGTGCCCGCTCAAGACATGCCTGGTAGAAATTCATAGCTAAGTAGATTGATGCAGCAGATTTCAAAAATCGCCTGGTCCTAGATGTATCATTGAGATTACCCACGGTAAGCGTGTCGACACCCGTGTCAACGACGAGTGAATTTGGAGGGTGCTGAGAGATTCACCTCGGCTAATCTCAGTGATGGATGCGCCTCCTGGGTAACAATAGTCTTGCATACCTTCGGCCCCGTCCTGTCTGTTACGTGTCTTGCACCACATGCGATTACCGCATCGGAACAGTCGCCAGTTTATAACTTTGCTTGAAAGGTACAAGTCGTCCAAAAAACCATAGAAAACCAAGAGAATAGATTTGATCCTAGAGTGCAAGACGTATGCCTTAATATTATATTCTACCTAGGTTATATTCGATCATTTTCATGCTAATATAAGGCCAGCTACGATGACATCAGATGCTATCACCCTTGATTCGATGAAGTACTGGTACGCTGCACCGCTGGAGATTGTCCGAGCAGTATTCTTCATTGTTGCTATTGTTGCATATGTCTACACAATCACACTACTATGGAGAAAGGAAGTAAGTTAACTTAGCCAAAAGATAAGCATCTGGGAAAGCGCGTTTCGATGTAGTTAAAAAAGTCAGCTATATAAAAGCCAATAGAAAACAGAGGCTTGACGGTTCACCCCCTCAATTTCCATATGTAAATTTGCCTGTTTGAGGTTTATAACGGAAACCTTCGTCTACTGCTCACCGTATTCCCACTGTCCCCTACTATTACGCTATTCGCGAACTTTGCACAACATATTATGTATTTGAGAGTTCCTGGTTGGTACAGTCAAGGTGCTTTCTCAATTATCGCAGAGATTACAAACACAGGTATGGACTTGGAATATCACTCGAAAAAATCTCTTGTTTTGCTTGTTCATTGAGATTACGTATGTATTGTACATGGAAAATGATAAGTTTTTTCCGACTTCTTTTTTACAAAAAAAAATTATGTACAGTTGCTGTTAGCTCCCCACTCTGATTTCATTTACATGGGAATCTTGATAGTCTGAGTGAGATGGGACATGGCTTCGCTGTGCGGCTGTGGCGAGTCTATGTTGAGTTTTTCGAGGTGGAGGAGCTGGGATAGCGACCACCCCCCCCCTCTCCCCAGCCTTCACCAACTCCGACCTTTGTTCTCCCAGCCTCTCAAGAATCATCTATGAGAAAGGAATCTCCCCATGATGACAGATATTGACTGGACGAATCCTTCGAGGCACAACCCACAGAGTTTCGGGAAAATTCATCCGAGCGCTGCCAGTGTGATTGAAGGTCATATCCATGTTGATTACATTTTAGACCAATTGATAATGGGAGAAATAAGATTTGTGGAATGAAAAATCGAACAAAATGCGCAATTATTTTCCATTCATTTTGTTCCCATGGTGACCGCAAATGTTTGGAATGACTGCTGTCGTAGAAATTATGGTTTCTCCACATTGTCTAGCGTCAATTAAGATCAGCGAATGACGCAGAGATGGGCCTTTACGTCATCGGGTGGATCGCTGAGGCCTGGAAAATAGTAGGGTACCTTCCACTTTGGGAAACCCAGTGGCCGGAAGTTCAAAAACAAAACTGATGAAAATATTATTTTTGCCACTGAAAAGTAAAAATAAGCATTTGCATAAAGAAAAGAACAGCAGAAGCTGAGCATCAACAGCAGGAAATCCAGCGCCCAGCTGCTTTGCCGCACTGCGCAGATGGTGTGGCGCGGCAGAGCTGGTGAACGGCATCCTGTGACGCAAAAAGCATTTAGCGGCAGTGCAGCCTATCTCATCTTTTTTTCCTGTAAATACGGACGCTAGTGCACCTAATTTCAAAATGCCTTAACAAGAAATGGTTATTTTGAAATGTCCTGGCACGTAGTTGCAGGATTAGGATATTGAGGAATGGAGAAATCAAGACTTTACAGGGTGACAACAAAGTCTTTGGCCAAAACTTTCACAGAAACTTTCCCTGGCAACATCGGCAAACAATTAGCGGCAATGCTGTTTGTTGTGTTGCATATGTCGCTACCAACATATCTTTAGTATTTGACACAGTGTCAAAGCATTTGAGTAAAATGGCAGCGTCATAAAGTAAAGTAGTGCGAAAGTGCGGTTGCTCATTTCCTACAGAGCGTGGTAGAAAGTTCTATTTCTCCCATCCTCTGCTCACTTTTCACAGAAAAACTATTGAAGCGCTTCAGATTAATTCAAAATTGAGCATCTCCTGCGATTTCTGAACTATATTATTGGCTAAGATAATTTTCGAAAGGAATTATCCAAAATGTCAACATTTCACCGCATTAGTTGGTGTAACCCTCTGCTGCAAGAGAGAACTGCAATGAAAAACATTGCGAATAATGTCCAAAGTGTCCTCTATATTCCACCAAAAGTACAGGTTTCTGCCGCAAAGATGTCGGCAGCTGGAGCGTATTTAGTCCTGAAAGTGGTGCGCCAGCCATCAGCGTGGCCGCCGGATGAGGTCTGCCATGAATTCTTGCCAGAAAATTTCGGTAGAGAACAAATTGGAAGGCATTAATTTTTCGAGAATGACCGTAAGTGAAGGCAGTTTTATTGCTAGCAATATTTCCTATTGTAGTCATTCTTTGGAGCAAAAACCACCAAGTGTTCATCTGTTGCAGTTTTCGGGAAAACACAGAGGGGAAGTCAGTGCTCAAAGTATCGTTGGAGGAATCCATGATTGTGTTTTTTTGCTATGTCCCAACCGCACATTATATGCATGGAAGAGACCTTTTGAAGCAACTTTGCAACTGCTTTTGAAGAAAAATTCATAAGACATTGGTTGTGAGGTCACTTTGGTGACTATGACACATTCTCGAAATATTTCTCATTCTCCTTGATACCAACATATCTGGGTATACCTGTATATCTGCTTTATAGCACACTCCTTTAGCTTGCTTCTGTAAAATTATGGGACCTATCGGTGAAACCCTGTGAGAGTTGTAGGGTTGAGTTTACCCCGAGGAGGTGCGGACTTTAGGTTATGCGGCTCGTGAGGGTTTTGAGGCCTATACCGGAAAGGCTGGAGGTTTGGTCGAAATCTTAATAGTGGTTTTCGAAGCTCATATATTGTGTTAACTCATACTAAATTTTGGTTCCCTTGTCTAACTTACAGGAATTTTTATGACTTGCAAAGTATGGCCAAAGACTTTGTTGTCACCCTGTAGATAGTGTTTATTGTTATTTTGAATAAAATTCACTTTCCAACACAGTCTAGTCTAGGAATGTTCAGATTTCTTTCCAGGTGTAATTTCTCGTGTGCTAAACTGTATGCTTTTGATCATTGATCGATTGATAGCTCTGTACTGTACGAACACTTACGAAAATAGTGCACCTTACCTGGCTGTTGCTGTGGTTAGCATGCAGGTATGACATTTGAATTTGTAAAGGTAAGCTTAGTCATGAAATACGAGTGTTATGGCAATATTCGGGAAAAAATTTCTTCCTGCATGAAATGATTATATCTACAGTGGGCGTCAATGGCGGTGACCCGTCTGCGGCCTCGAAAACCACGCGGCGCAACCGCGCCGCTCAGGCTACAATCATCGCCGCAATGGCGTGTCTGGGTTTTCTTGATAGTTGTTCATCACATCAGATGATATCTAATAAGAAAACTAACCGACTATCAAGAAAACCCATTATTTGATGTCCCGGAGAGGATTCTCGCTCGAGCGGCGCGGTTGCGCCGCGTTTTTTTCGAGGCCGCAGACGGGTCACCGCCAGTGACGCCCACTGTAATTAAATATTTGTTTCAGCCTTTCTTTGCTCTCAATTTGAACGCGTTATTTTCAGTTCCTGGGTGCTGTTTTGTTGGCACTCCCATGCACATATGGCCTTGTGGACGATGCTACACAAGCTTATATTCTTTGTTCAGCTACCTTTGTTTTCGATGTGGTTGGTTTTTTTTCCAAATGAAAACTTCATTTCCATCGTGTTAATTTACGGTCATGGTTGACTGTGGGCGATCATTTCAGGTTTTCGCACTTCTATTCATCGCAGCGAAGAAATTACATGCACTTCACCGCAATCTTCGTTTATCTGTTCAGGTAAGTACATGTTTTTTTATCGCTTTATATTTTGGGTCTTTCACTCTTATGGGGTCAGGACTCAGACGCAACACTAGTCCACGAACATCCACTCGGCAGTGCATAGCTATTCTGGCAGTGATGCCAGCTGGGGTCTGGGGTTCCCATGTAATTTTTTTTCCACAGAAATTCCTCCCTCTGTGACGATTGAAACCCGATGTATACCTTGCATTTCAATCACAACTTCTTGCTCCAAGCTAGGGCAGAATTTTCGTCAAGATAGCCGTATAAGATATGGTTACCGTGTGTAAATATACGTTAAATGTTGAAGATAGGTTACGAAAGGGTCCCATCACGTGCTCTCCTGTCTGACTCTCTCCTGTCGGCAGTGCATAGCTATTCTGGCAGTGATGCCAGCTGGGGTCTGGGGTTCCCATGTATTTTTTTTCCACAGAAATTCCTCCCTCTGTGACGATTGAAACCCGATGTATACCTTGCATTTCAATCACAACTTCTTGCTCCAAGCTAGGGCAGAATTTTCGTCAAGATAGCCGTATAAGATATGGTTACCGTGTGTAAATATACGTTAAATGTTAAAGATAGGTTACAAAAGGGTCCCAACGTGCTCTTTTGTCTGACTAGGATGCTCTTTCTTCCACTTCTTTCTCTTCAACCGAGTAATTGTCGTGTGAGCGTTAGAGAGCTCGAAATTAATTTTTCTGCTTATCTAAATATTTAACTATTTATAAACATATTTATAATTATGTAATTAACACATTTAATGTTTCAGCATCGTTTTCTTTCCGTGGAGAACCTTAGAGCAGGAAGGTTGCTCACTTATCTCATGGTCGCTTTCACAATTTTTAACTCTGCTGAAACGCTCTTTTTCACGGTGATATACAATTCTCAGGACGATAAACCGTTGTCGGTGTTACTTACACTGGCTGAGCTTTTTCTATGCTTAGAGGTATGTAAGTGAAATTCCTAATAACAGTAACGGCAAATGAGATATTTGGCACTATCCTCACTATCTTCAGATACAGAACAGTAAGAACACCGATGCTGATAATTGGGGAAAGAAATTAGTGTTATTTGATAGGATTTGCACAGATTTGACATAGATCTTCTTGCAGTAACAGCATTTTAATAGAATAAGGTGTTCCTACCGAAATTGACGTTTTGTTCCAATTCCCTGCAGTATTCCACCATAGCCAAACAACGCAAGCGTTACGGTATTAATGGATGTTGAATTAAGGGTAGAGATACTTATTACTTCCACCTTCTCCCTCTCCCTTTTTCTCTCCTTTGCGAACGTACAAGTGATTGTCTATAGATAGATTTCTTATTTACCCTGCTACTGGTAAGATATCTGGTCTACAGTAACTAACGTATTCCTAGCCTAAGTGACGTCATGGTACGGTTTAATTCATGGTCAGCATAGTTTTAGCGAGGAATTTTCTGAAGTTTTGGAGCCGTAGCTCACTAGAATAGTGAAGAGAATGAGCATGAATCATCAGATTCTTGGGATAGTGCCAAATTCAGTGGGTGTGTATCATCGTGAGAGAAGAAGAGGCGTAACCAGGACTCTGATTGGCACATTCGGGCTGCTCGTCACTATACTTTGGACCGAATAACGTATTCGAATAAAAAATTCGAATAAACATTCGAATTCGAATAATTCGAAATTCGACTATTCGAAAAAAGTCCATTTTCGAATTTATTCGAAATTCGAATATTCGAAAAAAAGCTCATTTTCGAATTTATTCGAAATTCGAATATTCGAAAAAAGTTCACTTTCGAATAAATTCGAAATTCGAATATTCGAAAAAAGTCAATTTTCGAATTTATTCGAAATTCGACTATTCGAAAAAAGGCCATTTTCGAATTTATTCGAAATTCGACTTTTCAAAAAAAGTTCATTTTCGAATTTATTCGAAATTCGAATATTCGAAAAAGGTCAATTTTCGAATTTATTCGAAATTCGACTATTCGAAAAAAGGCCATTTTCGAATTTATTCGAAATTCGACTTTTCAAAAAAAGTTCATTTTCGAATTTATTCGAAATTCGAATATTCGGAAAAAGTTCACTTTCGAATAAATTCGAAATTCGAATATCCGAAAAAGTCAATTTTCGAATTTATTCGAAATTCGACTATTCGAAAAAAGGCCATTTTCGAATTTATTCGAAATTCGAATATTCGAAATGAGTCTACTTTCGAATTTATTCGAAAATCGACTCGGCTTTCTCTCGGATAATCGAATAACTTCGAATATTCGAGGGAATTTTGTGTCCGCACAGTTCTGCTTTCCAAGCTGCGATGGTCCACAGAGGACGAATGATCAGCAGTGTATCTGATTTTCGAAGCTCTTCATAATGTTACTCATTCGTTAATAACGTAATTCCACATTGATAGTGCTCCTCAAGGTCATCCCCAAAGAAAGAAAGGAAAATGATTGCCAAAGAAGAATGCGATGGGATTGCAGTATCATTTTCTGCTCTGCTCTGCGTAAGGCTGCCCCCATCATCCACCACAGCAAGACTTGTCAAAAAGGACCTCCATGCGGCAACAAAGAGGTGTTGCTGTTGTGATTTCCTACATAAGCCTCGAGAACGACTTATGAAGTGAAAAGATTTGAGGTTTCATCGTATGGAACTTTTCAAGCAAGAGCCACATGAAGACCATCTTGATGAGACCCTGCCTTTAAGATTTGGTGCCATATTGCAGCTAGAATCTCTAGAGCACTGATTCGGCCGGTATACTTCTTCGTATATTTGAGTTTTGAGAATGTCATGATTGAAGTCAAACATACTTGCAGAGCGTCTATCATAGTAGAAGAAATCTTCACCACCATGACTTCAAATTCTAAGGTCATCGGAGACTCCCCGCTTTCCGAAATAGTCCAACTGCTCAAGTAATCGGATGAAAACGAAATCAAATTTCAAATTTATTCGATTATTCGAAGTTTGAAAAATCGAATAAATTCGAAAATTCGAAATTAATGACGAATCGAATATATTCGAAATTCGAAAATTCGAGATAAGTGGCGAATCAAATATATTCGAAGTTCGATTATTCGATAATAGTGAAAAACCGAATAAATTCGAAATTCGATTATTCGAGAAAATGGAAAAATCGAATAAATTCGAAATTCGATTATTCGATAAAAGTGAAAAGTCGAATATATTCGAAATTCGATTATTCGAAAAAATGAAAAAATCGAATAAATTCGAAATTCGATTATTCGAGAAAATGGAAAAATCGAATATATTCGAAATTCGATTATTCGATAAAAGTGAAAAATCGAATATATTCGAAATTCGATTATTCGAAAAAAATGGGAAAATCGAATAAATTTGAAATTCGATTATTCGAAAAAATTAAAAATCGAATAAATTCGAAATTCGATTATTCGAGAAAAATTTTCGAATATTCCAAAGTATACTCGTCACGCCAACCTGCCTGACTCGTACGGCGCTAAGCACAACTAGACCATGTATTATCGGATTGATGCCGTTCGAGCTCAAACAGGTGGGCGTAACCGGCGGCCCGAGTGCGCCAGTCAGAGTCGCTTGGTTACGTTCCTTTTTATCTCACGATGTTATAGTCTATAATCGTTAAATAATGTCCTATAATCGTTGTTAAAAATGGAGAGTTTCGCATGAAAGTATGATCTGTTTTCAAGCTCTCACATTTTTTTGCGTCTGTTCATGTTCATGTAAGTTAATTATTGAATCTACTCTAGATACTGCTGTTCGTTGTCTTGATAATATGCTCGCATCCTTCTCTAATGTCTTCCCTTAATCCGCTGCGGATTTTCGGCGGATCCTCTTGGATAAAGAAGAAGATTCAAAAGAAAGTCTATTCTCTGGATGGCCATGACCTCACCGTGGAACCAAACGAGGAGCAGAATTTCTACTTCAAAACCTATGCGAAGATGTGGGAAGCAGGACCGAAAGAATGATGTGCGTGTCAGAGTTTTGGTTAGGGCCGAAGAAAGTATTAAATTATTTGAACTTTGAATTGAATATTCGATTTCGAATAAGTTGCTGTTCAAAGTGTTCAAACGAGTACGAGCAGTGTAGCTGTAGCCGTTTTTGCGTAACCCCTTATTGAAGTGTACGTGTACGAAAGTGCGGCTTTTGATGAGATAGTTGTATTGATTGGTATTGATTGCCGCTATTTTGAGCCAATTTCTCTTGTGTTGTATTTAAATCTGTTTAGTGCCATTGTTTTAATTATGGATGTAAGTTACTGACAATTTCCTCATTTCTCTGATTGTATTGATTGGTATTTCATTCGTTCTGTAGTCATTTTAGTTTTTAGTGCCGTTTTACCATTATCTATTACAGATTCATTCCACTTCAAGCATAGTTTTAAACTTAATAATAAATTTCTCTTGGTTTTTTTTTGTTGAGAAAGCGTTGAAATTGAGAAAATGAGGGCCAGCTGGTTTGTTTCATGTGACGTTCCGAACCACTGAGGATTTTCCGTGACGAGTGAGGCACCGGTGTATCACTGCCCTGCGCACTGTTCCTAAATTTGACCTACTTCATGATGATCTCCGCCGTCGCTAGGATGATCCTTCCCGTAGTCTGATCTGCTATGAATCAGTCTGCAGGAGAAACTGGCCGTGAAAAAGGGAACAGGGGAAAAATGGCCGTGTTACCAGGGTACTGGAATATTTTGTTAAAACTGTAATTTGTGCTGATTAATAAGTAATGTCCACAATGCTTTGTTTTCATGAAAAAAAAAAGAAGTTGATTAGGTGATTCAAAACAAGCATAATCAATCTTAGTTAACTACGACATTGGAGACATTTGATCTACACGGTGTACAACTCGATTAGTGGTGATCTACAATGGTCAATTTTTTATTAACCGATGAAGCTTACACGGGTCAAAGCTGTACTATAAATGTTGATCTATAGATCACCAGATCACCACTCACCTAAAAAGATGAATAGAAATTGGAAAGCTGCCAAGCGCGACACGCGCGACACCCACGAATTCGCTAGTCGCGCGGCGTCGCTGCGCGGTACGCGGAATTCTCGCGCGATCTGCGGCGCGGCGTGCGACATCGCGACGGGCGTTCTTTCGAGAAATTTACAAGAAAATTGAGTTGGTGATGGCAGCGCGGCGCCGCTCGCGAAGCCACGCGACACGCGGCGCGATGGAGCGACTCGCGGCATCGCGCGGTGTCGGGCGTCCGCGCCCGCTTCGGTATCCAGTCGTCGAGTGATCTACCTATCGATGCGCGACGCGGTCGAGCGGCGCGCGGCGAGATGGAGCGACACGCGGCATCGCGCGGTGTCGCGCATTCGCGCCCGTTTTGGTATCCATTCGTCGAGTGATCTACCTATCGATGCGCGGCGCGGTCGAGCGGCGCGCGGCGCGATGAAGCGGCGTTATCGATATTCAGTCATCGATAGATCAACCTATCGATCAACGTAGCACTGATGATTGAGTGATCTACCATCTACATCTCTAGCGATTTACCTGATCGGTTAGCCACATCGATACCGATTGCTACTTGATCGGTTCGCATCTCTGATGTTGAATGGCAATACATTTTACGGGACTTCGTGTTTGGCAAGACAGTTTACGGGAGAAAATTTTGCTTGGCAATACATTTTACGGGAGAATGAGTGAAGAGCCTGTTTGGCGATACAAATGGCAAGACAGTGTGTTTGGCAAGACAGTTTACGGGTGTTTGGCGATACAAAAGGCAAGGTTTGTGTGGCGATACATTTTACGGGTGTTTGGCGATACAATTGGCAAGACAATGTGTTTGGCAAGACAGTTTACGGGTGTTTGGCGATACAAATGGCAAGACAGTGTGTTTGGCAAGACAGTTTACGGGACTTCTTGTTTGGCAATACATTTTACGGGACTTCTTGTTTGGCGATACATTTTACGGGTTAATATGTTCATTTCATTCTTAGCGGGTGATTCAATCATCATCGGTGTCGGCTCGGATGGCGCAGTTGGTAAGGCAGCGGACTCCCATTCTCAGAACCACGGTACGGTTCCCGGTGTTATCAGAATTTTTGCGCATTCAAGCTTGTTTGGCGATACAAAAGGCGAGGTTTGTTTGGCAAGACAGTTTACGGGACTCCTTGTTTGGCAAGACAGTTTACGGGACTTCGTGTTTGGCAATACATTTGACGGGGTTCGTTTGCCTGGCTAGTTTGCAAGCTCGTCTGCGAGGTTGCCAAACAAACCTCGCCAAATGTATTGCCATTCAACATCAGAGATGTCATTGATGGACTAACGATCTATCACTTATGGCAGTTGTGATCTAACTGATCTACCACGGTCAGCCTTATCAATTTTCTATTGTCTATTGATCAGAAATGATCCACCCAATCGGTGATCGCAACACTTGTGGTCCAAATACCAGATCAATTCTGATCTATTCGATTGCTGAGTAGCGCTAGGGAATGGAAAATGTATTATTCCATTGAGTAAATAATTGATTTTCCGTTTTCTTTGTATGTGTTTCTCTGTGCTCTGTTTATTGTATGTTTACAAGAGTCAAATCAACTAACAAATAATTCATTACGGTGGAAAAACATGCTTGGAAAGAAGGAAAGATGACGATTTCATATGAAAGAATAGTGTTGAAGGAGTCTTGAAGTGATGTGCATTGATCTTCTTCAGTGCTTTCCACGTGCTCCATGATAGCAACTTTATTTATCCACTTGTTCAACCTATAAAAACTAATATGTATATGGTGTGAGAGTAAGCAAAGTGAAGAAACTGTAAACTATCGCAGTAAACAGTAGCATTGGTGGTAAGCAGTTTCCACGTGCGCAGTTTTCTCTGAAGCATGCCCTGTCGTTTGATTGGTCGTGCTCAGAAATAAATAAGCGCTAGAGTAAAGGGAATAGAAATAATTTGAAAAAAATAGAAGTGGCATAAAATTTCGTCTCATTACGGTGGTAATTTTTTTGCAACCACGTGAAAGAACGAAGTAACTCGCATGTATTTTTCTTCATTGAGCACTCCCCTATCCGGAACTATTGAGGGGACAGAGTGATTTGATGGGTGAATCCGTATGCATCATTCAGGGTGATCGTGTTAACACCAGTCAAATTTACCCACCGATAACACGGGCGTCAACTCTGGCTTACGCTGGCTGATCAAAATGATGCATCCAGGCCCAGGAGTCTACTGCTCTACGCAACCTGATCACTGCCTTGACCACCAGTATACGAATAATTCTGTATAATGAGCAGATGAAGAATTCCAGGAAGATGTTCATCACAGAAATCCCACATCTAAATTATTGCATTCGTTAAGAAGCTAGATATGAGGAACTGAAAGACGAATGGATAATCATTCGAAGTCTGTACAATGTCAAGTATGTAGTTCGTTTTATTTATGTACAACGAACAGAGAAGAAGAGTCTCGGAAATACGAAGGACAATTTCATGGATCGAAAATCTCGCAGGAAATTCATGCATGAGTGAGTCCGAACAATGAAAATGACGCTGCTAATGATATCGTCGGTCAATCGGACTGGCCTTGCTCTCACGACGACGGCGACCATTTTATCATGTTGACATCTTAACACAGACACCACCACGTAGACATCTTATCTCTGTCATACAACTACCTATCGCAATATTTTACTGCTGCTTTGTTTTTCTTTCTGATATTGTCGTGTAAATTTTGTTGCAAAAATTTTGATGGGGATTCCTATAGCACTATCGATAGTGGGTCTCGAATCTTTTACTTAGGTAGTCGTCTAACATCCCCAAAACCATGTAAGCCATGTGATCAAATAAAAATAGAATTAATTCCAATAATATGGTAGATTCTCCAAGGAGCGAATAAAAAAAAATCAGGGTCCGAACAATGGAAAGAGGAGAGTAAAAACGGGTTTTTCTGCCCTTTTGTGAGGAATTATGGGAAAATTTTGGTCAGTGTCCTATATAGCGCTTCGTGTAAGAATCTTGAATACGCTTACGAAGTCTTGACATTGTCTTATCGGGAAACGCTCACTAAAAGTTTCAACCCCAAGGTTCTGAACGATTCGGACCCAATAATAGGACCAGTTCCTATAATTCTAGGACACAAATTTCATCCTCTGGTACCCCACTTTTTCGTCATTCTACGAGGAATCATGGAAAAATACTGACCAGTGCCCCATAAAGCGTTTTGTGTGAGAATCTTGAGTATAGTGTTTCTGAGGTTTCTATGTATATTGTCTTTTCTGGAAGCGCTCACCAAAATTTCGAAGCCAAGATTGTCAGCGTTTCGGACTCCAATATTAGGACCAGTCTCGATAATTTTAAGAAAGAAATTTTATCCTTCGGGATTTCGCTGTAATACAAGTTGGGGCTGAATTTTTTTCGGAAATGATGAGCACGAAGACATCGATCGCCTGCCAGCAGCATACCCTAAGTGTTGAGGTTCCATTTGTTTCCACCAGTTTCTCTTTTGGACATTTTGTGTTCAAAATCACCTCCTCTTCATAGGAAATGTTTTTATTCCTACCGTATTCGTTCAGCTCGGAAATTTAATGAAAATTTCCGTGAGCTCCCCTAGTGGAAGTTTCTGTAAGTTTAGACGGAAGTGATCAATGTCCACATGCACACCATTCTTGTAAACCTCAGCTTCCCTCTGTATTACAGAAAAATCATAGCGAGCAAAAATTGCTAGGTGATGCCTACATTTCAATTATATGCCTTCCGCAATCTCCAGCAATTTATGTAGAACAACATCGACTTGTTTTGCACAATTTTTTGAAAAAAATTTCCACAAAAAACAAAGAATTATCGGAACCCGTCCGGCGCTGCGGTTTCCCGTTCGTGGATCATCGAGCACCAATAGAAAAAACAATTTGTGGTTCCTAACAGAGATGAGCGCTTACGAGCCTTTCCAAGACCCGTATAACAGTCCGAGTATCTGACAGCCTAAAAATGACCGGATAACGGGTACAGAATAGGGGTTCGCAGTAGAGGACACCACGTCTGTACTAGCTCCTTATATATTACTCCAAAAAGTCTTAATCACTGATGAGACCTAACGAAGGCGTTGTAATGCGTAACTTAAATTCTTTCTGTAAATTGTGACTGTCTCAGATGGGAAAAATGTAGATTGAAAACAAATTTCTGCCTTATCCGGAACGTTGTTCAGTGCTAAAGCCCTGATATCGCTCTGGACAATGGATAGGTCAAAACCTACGGATAACGGACAAACGGATCACCTGATTGGACCCGAAAACTGCGCATCCGCTTTTCAGCTGCTAAATTAGGCAAAATCTAGTAGTGATTAAATCTACAAAACAACGTACCCTCTTGTTTATTCCACTGCTGCACTTTTATTTAAAGTGCTACCAAGTGTTTTCACAGTATTTCCGCGTGTAATCTTTTTTGCAATCAGAGTTCGGCGGATATTTTTGCCGAAAGCGCGCACAGGAAGTGATTATTTCCACAATCCTGACTCGATATACTCCACTGTACATATTTGCTACCCACTGTCCTCCCGGTGTTAGCGACGTGATATCATCAGATGTTTGGCACAGGCGCCGTCGCCGCGGTAATGAATAACGCATGCGCAAGCGCGCCGTACGAGAATCACCACCAAAAACCTGTATTAGTACCGATTGATCGTAATGTGAGTATGGAAGTCACCTACAAGACCAAAAA
This sequence comes from Ancylostoma ceylanicum, assembly GCA_000688135.1. Classification (NCBI taxonomy): domain Eukaryota; kingdom Metazoa; phylum Nematoda; class Chromadorea; order Rhabditida; family Ancylostomatidae; genus Ancylostoma; species Ancylostoma ceylanicum. Next base: position 321,330 of record JARK01001555.1, read on the forward strand.
AAGCAATAGAAAGCAGTGTTTGCCTTGGATTGAGCTCGTTTCATTATCATTCCTTCGTTACATACTTTTCTTCTCTGGTACTCCGAGAGTTTTCTAATCCACATTGATCTATCTTAATTTACCAAGATTTCTATGACAAAAGATATTCCTGTTTTTTTGTATCTGAAAATTTTAGTATCCGACAATTCTTTGTTGCAAAATCCCAAAAAGTAATTCAGCTCGCATCTAAAACTTGCTCGCCCCAAAGCTTGTTGACATTCTGTTTTCGCCGTATCTTGCCTACAAGTTGCCATTCCTGGAGCCTGTCAACAAGTTGTTCGGCCGACAACTTGCTGACAACCTTTCCTCGAAGAAGTTTGCAGACACGTTATCCTTGTGAGAAAGTAGTCAACAAGCTGTTGTGGGGAGGTTGCTGCCAACCTGTTTCTGGATGGCATGATGATGTCAAATTTGTCGACAAAGATTTGCTAGTAAAAGGTTGTCTGCAAGTTGTTTTAGGGAAATGATGAGCTGACAACTTGTACTTGGGGTTCTGAGTATGGTTGTTTCGTGCAATAGCAACAACTGCGATGTAGCTATTGTCGCAGAATCTTTTATTTCTCATACCTCTTGCGACACTAAGAAGAATGGAGAAAGGTTGAGTCCTACATCACTCATTGTTAGTCCAACCGCTGTCGCTTTCATGTTCTTCTGTGCAACTGTACCATTTTCTTTTGCCCTCGCTTTGACTCTCGGAAATTTTCGTACTGTAGTCTGCATCAATAAAAATAAACAAAAATCAAAACTACTTGCTTACAATGATTATGAGCCTTTCTGCCACAAGTCATTTCTCGAGATTGGGGCTGTGAGTTACTAGTAACGAATCAACGCATCTTTCCTGTAACGTATCCAATTGACAGATTATCGACATATGAAATTTTTGTAAGACACAGTTATGGTCTAGCTGTTACGCAACGAGAGATATTGCCCTACCGTTTATAGTCTGTTTTCATCCGAGTAAACGGGGCCTGAATGCAACATCAAGATTACCCAGGGTAAATGTGTTCATGTCTGTGTTAACGATGGGTGTGATATTACTGCGTTAACCCTAGGTGATCTCAATTATGCATGCAGTCCCTAGATCAGCTGGTAGTTCACATTGTTGGGTAGTATTTCCATGATCGCCATTAGTTATCCACCTCTTCCCCTGCTGCTGCATCACTATGCTAACACCACGCAAGATGGACAGGATGAGAGAACCAATTTTGTTAGATGTATTGGCGAAACTCTCTCACGTTTAGAGGTTGCACCGCCAAACTCGTGATTGCTTGGCTTCATGAACACTAAAAATAACAGTACCTAAGTCAAGTGATTTGCATTTCTCTTCTCAACCCAAACACATTCCCCCTCCCACTTGATATTTGTAACATTTCGCCAAAAATCGTTTCCTCCGTCTATACCGGGTGAGCTGAGTGACTGTGGACAATTATGTTCTTATTACTTGGCTCAAAACAATGTTTTATGCCCAAAACGCCCAGAATTGCAGGCCTGTTGGTTTATGAATGCGTGTCAGAATTGTTTCCGTATTTCTTTACAGCTTAAAGAAAGTATTCCACATCTTTTTCATTATTGAGCTCTAGGTGATGCGTGCGCTGCGTAGATGATCCAGGAATGAGATGGTATCTTTGAGGTGAACGGAAATGTAATCTCGTAACTGCACTAGAATCTGGTTCAGAACCATGAACGCCCAGGAGCACCAATAAGTCAATTATTGGTCGAACTTCGTGCATGAAGCATTCAGAAGAGGTCGATTAATTAGCAGATAGTTTGTGTCTTAATGAGCAAGCATAGAAAATCAAAGACGGCCGCTCCTTCTTCTGAACGACCAATCAGTGATTGACGCAAATTGGCTGCTTCTGTTTGCAATTTCGTCCCACGTTTCACTTGATCTTCAGATTTTATTCAGTCTTCAGGATTGTAACCTAGATTTTTGGGTGGAGATAGGGTGGTGGATATAAGGCGAATAGTCCCACGAAGATCTTGGATGGTTGCATCCTCGATCTATTGCTCTGGTTTCGCAACGGAATCCTCTCATGTACATACAGTGGCGGCCACATATTTAGCACGCTGCTAATTTTGGGCGATCAATTGATGAAAATATAAAATCTGTATCTCAGGAATGGAATGAGCTATCAGGACAGTACTCGAGAATGTGATAAGGCATATATTATAATATTTTCCTATGATATTCTCCTCCCCGCCTCAACTTTGTTGCTCCGGGAAATGCTTTTGGATGGGATTCCACGCATTGAGAGCTAAAAAAGGCGTGCTTTTGGAAATGTTTCAGTTTCTCTCCTAGATGACTTTATTGGATCTAGGTAAAATGTGATTTTATACTCGATATGATTGCGTGTTTTGCTATAGTAGTTTCGATGAGCAGTTTCTCACCTAAGGGAAGATCGAAAACAACCAACATAAGTGAAAAAATGGCGAAAAAAGGATTCGCGGCAATTCCAAGGATAAACCAGGCATTTCCAGCCGCGGATTTTTTCCCGATTTGTGTTGCTAACAGGCAACCAGATACTAAAAGGAAGATACCGGGGCTTGCTTTATTAGCAAGATTCATAAAAATGAAATTTTTGACGAAATTGACAAGTTTGTTTCTGTCGCTGGCTCCAGCCGGTGCGTAGAGTCCGGTAAAAGCGTTTATAGGGAAATGTTGAAGGGAAACATGCTCAATCTGAATCACCACTTCATTTCCTTCCATAGCGAAATACACGAATTTTACACAGAATTAAGGTAAACTGACGAAATTGAACTTTTATTTTTTTAATCCAGTTTGAACGGACTCTGGGCCCATGGTAAGCAACGGGAAGGAAGCCCTCATAGTGCATCAACACATACTCGAACTTGGTTTTGATTGCTCATCATGAGGCTGAGAAATGCAACAAAATTCTGTCGGCCAAAATCGTGGGTGTGCTAAATACATATGTGGCCGCCACTTATTTCTCATCGGCACTCTTGAAGGAAAGGTCCAGGCAAAATTTCGATCCCCATCGAATTCGTGGTCTCGTGAACTTGTTGGAAAATACCAAAAAAAGAGGACATTCTTTCAGAAATGGAACGGAAACTGGATTTGCCTGGTTTGGTGAACCAAAAGCCTTTGAGGTTTTGCTGCTTGCCGAGACATGAAATAGTCCAATGTGGCTAATACGGGGAATTAATACGCTTTCCTTCAAGCTTCCAGCTCCTATTTTCTTGCAGATCCTGCGACGATTAGAAATTTCTCAATAAATTGTCCTATGTTTCCAGAACAGGTACTCTCTGTACTTGTATTTTTCACACCTTACCACTTCCGGTTTTCATTAACACCTTCGTTCATCACTTCAGCCTTCATATTTTTCTGAAAGTGACACTTTTGGAGTTTAAAAAACAAAGTGTTGAAGAATGAAGAGTCAGTTGCTGAGAATTTGTGGTTGTGATCTTTGCTCTATTCATCAACTAAGTGAATATAAAAGGAAATCCATGGACAAACGAAGGGAAATGATTCACTCGATTTTTCCGGGGTTTTGGTATCCATTGGGCCTGAAGCAGTTTGTACAAAGGCTTGCTTTTGTCCTAAACCTCTGACATGAATTCTTGTCCGGGAAAATGTCACTCCTATTCGTCTTGACCATGATCAGGTGTCAAAATAGCCCCTTACTAGACGAGCCATGGATTCCTCACTCTCCATAATCAGATCAGTGATGTCGCACATTTGCATAGGACGGAATCGCAAACGGCCAACACCAGACGTAGTGTTGTTCAATAGTGCATAATCCATTTGTTTGTGGATTTTTCCAGAGTTTTCCATGGCCAAAAACAATTGTCAAAAGTCCGCCCTCTTGTACAATAATTCGCTAATGTGTGATTTTGAGTAGGTCTCTACTCACTCTCTACTTTTTTTCTTGGACATTGACTATATATTCGTTTTTATTTTTATCGCCAGCCCGGATGACAGAAGTTTTCCAAAAATCCAACAAAAATTGAGCTTGGGAAGTCATTTAATTTAATTCTGTGTACATACGTTGCAAATTTCATACCTACACATTCCGTCAGTGCTGTAGATACAAAAGTTTCTGACATCAAAACAATTTATTCACAAAAATTTGAGCTTCTTCTTTGTCTTGATGCACCTGAGCATTGCCGAAGTCTACGAATTTTGAATTAATTAATAAAAGTAAGTAGAATTAGGCATGACACTTTCTCATTTTCTAGCTCCTTTTTGAGTCTGACGGTTGACATTGAAAAAGCTATGTATGTTATTTAATGAGATAAATATAACAAGTCTGGATAAATAAGTCAAATCAAACAAATCAAATAAGGATAAACTGTTCATTCGAGGAAATACTATTTTGGTTATTCCCCTTCTGTGATAATTTTTCATGAAAAAATAGCGCATACTGCTCTGGTGTCTTCTTGGAATTTCAGTACATAAATTCCTTTGATTTCAGGAATTTTGACACCTACAGTCTGTTAGCCCAGAACGTGCACCAGTGGTGACTTTGTCCGCAATTGCAGCCGCAGTAGTTTCGGCCGGCTGATCGGATTTCCTATCCATTTTTACACTTTCTTTGTCAGTTTTGATCTGTTTCTGGCATGTGGGTGATGTGATTTTTTTCATTTTGATGTTTCGATACTGTTTCCGACCTAACCGGCCGATCTGCCGGCTGATACCACTGCGGCTGCAATTGCGGACAAAGTCACCACTTGTGCACGTTCTGGGCTAACGGACTGTACGTATGTACAGCACTTACACTATGAGTAAACACGAAATTTGTGCACATATGCGGAGTAAACTAGTAACTTTCTTTGAATATACACATTAGAGAACAGACCATTCAGCCAGGAGGGCCAGTAGAGCCCAGGAATACTTCCGTATTTGTCACTCACACACCACTATCCTTTCCAACTGAGCTTTCTGAGAAGAATGTTTTGGACTATCTCGGTTTGGAAACCGGTTGCTGTCCAATGCCATCCCTGTGCCGACCCAGGATCCAGAAGAAAAACTTCCGAGAAATGCGCATTTTAAACACGGAAAGCGCAGTTTTTGCCAGAATATTTGGCACAGAAGAGCGTTCCAAACCCATGCAAATGAGCTGATTCGGAAGTAGCAAGGAACCTCAACGGAGAATCAAAGTGCATTTTTTTTATTTATGCGTATTATTTTTTTTAGGGAATCGTGGATTTTACATAATTTTTCTGAATGATTTTTCTGTATGACTTATACCAGTACAATGCTTTTTCTTTTTCTTTCACTTTTTCAGCTCTTTGTTACACCTATTTCGTATCTATCTCTATTTCTCTCATCCTTTGGTCTTAGCAAGTTTCTAACCGTCAATTTGTCGATGTTTCCCGGACCTGGATTCAGATTACCCAGGGTAAACATAATATGCTCACACCCGTGTTAACTGTGGGCAAATTTGCGTGGTGGTAGTGTTCACCCTGGGTAATCCTAGTGCTGTATGCGGCCCCCGGAAATCTTGCCCATCCCCAGTATGAGGATTCGGGTGAGCTTCGGGATAATTAGAGTACTGCGGGGTATGTTACCAGTCACCAAAGGTACCACTCACTCTTTCTTTTTGACAGTAAAGAGTGGGAAAAAAAGTTGATTTTATTGATTACAAAAAAAAAGCTTAATTTCACGTTGTAAATTCGGTGAACTTAATTTCATTTCATTATCACTTGCAATGACTAGATAAAAATTGAGAGGATAGTAAGTGAAAATAAAATCCGACAACAAGGGTGAAAGGGTTAGGGTCCTAGGGTTAAAAAAATTTATCGCCAATTTACAAAACCAGCTTTTTACCCGTCTATTTACTCTTGTAACAGCATAAACAATGTGATTTCGTAAACAGTGCGTATGTGATTAAAAATCAGCTTACGCTCGCTTAGTGATTAAGTAAATCGGCAAACAAAACACACGATATTTACGCCGAAAACAACAAATCTGCGATTTCCTCTGCTCCTTTGATTTTCGGTATTCTAACCTCTGCCTGGTCCAGAAAGCTTGTCCTTTCTCACGTCATCCCATTTCCTATTTTTAGAACCACCCTCACATCATAACAGTCGAATACCATAACTCTGCACTTACCGATTTGCATTTTTCAAAATTTTGCTTGCTTCAGTTACTTATATAGTGGGTAGAAACCGCATTTTGTTATTTTCAAGGCTACAACATCACTCACTACCTTATTCATATCATATACATCGAAGGATCAATCGATAATTACGACTAGTGTCCAGAGACGGATCTTAGTGGTCACGAACGGTTATTATGACCGTCACTTATTCGTTGGACGTTGCCAACTCGTCCTTTTTCTGCCTCTATCGGCTTTTATTCAGATGGAAGGTATGTTTCTGGGTTGATTCTTCCAAGTTTTGGATAAATTGCATAGCTTGGCCGTAATTGCGGACTACGTGCATAACGATACTGCCCGCGACAATTTTGTTGGCCCACTGCCATGCCTAAAAATCAATAATGGACAGCTGCTGATCGATTCTCCAAAATTGTACATAGATATTGTATAATAAAATCAAAAGCTAGTCGCTATTGATTCCTAGGCTTGGCAATAGGTCAAAGACCGCGTCGCAACCACACGCGGGGTACTCATTTTGAAGTTAGCTCCTCTATGGCTTTGATATGGACTGTACGCACGGTAAAAATACTGGGAATATTGGAATTTTTTCACTCCATCCAGGAAGCAAAGATGATGTACTCAAACCATTTTCTACAGTGAATTCTAAGCGGCCGTAGACAATGGAGTGAACGCGGCGCAGGCACTCTGCTTGTCTGCTGCAGCGAGGCAGCGGGCCTGCTGGCAGAGACACGGAGGAAAACCGATACGTCGTGATTTCCCGCTGCCTCAGGAGGTGCGGCAGACAACCAGGGTGCCCGCGCCAAGGTCTCGCCCTTGTCTACGGCTGTTTGTAGTTTCTTGTATTTTTTTACAATAGTACGGTATCAAAGTAACTAGGTGTGCACTTGCAGACTTTCCATGAAGAGAAAAAATTCATGGAAAAATTCACGGCAAAAACGTAATGAGAATAGAATAGCACTAGTGCGCATTCCGACAAGTAGTGATCGCTTATAAGCTGAAGAGAATTTAGCAGAGAGACGCATAGGAACTTCATTTCCAGTCAATTACTTCTGCAGTACAGGACACCGCTCGACTGGTCTGCCGCGCCGCATCAACTACGCGGCGCGGCAGACGAGCTGAACGCTGTTGTTGTCGGGTGGTGTTTACCCACATTTTACTCCGGGTTTTGTCTTCATCGAGAAATATTGGGTGAAAACACAAGCAAAACGTCAATATTGCAACCGCCCGACAACCACAGTACTCAGTTAGCCTGCCGCATCGCGCGAGCGGTGCGGCGCGGCAGACCAGGCGAGTGGTATTCTTTGATGCAATATTCGCGCACGATGAAAGGGATCAATTTATATTTTTTTATTTCTTATATTTATATTTATTTGATTTTTAGGGATCAATCTGGAAGTCAATATGGGCAGAATTGTTAGTATGGATAGTGCTTTATGCGATATTAAGTGTCGTTTATAGACTTGCGTTGTCCAAACAGCAACGAGAGTAAGTTTTTTTCTGCCTACTGTATGCTCCACCCACTTGACCATCGGCTTGGAATGATAGTTTTGAACTCTTGGATAAATCCACATGACAAATGCACTCAAAAGATGTTGGTTTCCAGAGTTTTTGAGGATCTCTGCGTGTTTTTCGACACGTACTCTTCATTTATTCCTATTACATTTATGCTTGGTTTCTATGTATCAGCAGTTTTCACTCGATGGTGGCAGATTTTCGACAATATTGGATGGATTGACACGTGAGAACTCTCCATATTTTCCTGAGGAGGAAGGCAGTAAGAGAAAAAAGGAAATAGTGTGCACCAAATGGAGAGGAAAGGTAGAAAAGGACAAAAAACGGGAGAAAAAAAGAGAAGCGAGAGGTTCCAGCTGTTTTTGAATCCAACCAATTTAGACCAGCTCTCTGGATAACCCAGTATGTCCGTGGCCAAACGGAACGAGCCCGAATGATGCGACGCACGCTTATACGCTACCTCGTACTCACGCAAGCAATTGTCTTCCGGGACGTTGCGGCTGGGGTTCGGAAACGATTCCCGACAATGAATCACCTTGTCACGGCAGGTAAAATGTCGGTCAGCCACTCTTGAATCACAGAGTACCGGCCAAATGGTCTGCCGCGTCGCGCCACTTCCGCGATGCGGCAGACCACCTGGGTGTTGCGGTTGTGGAGCGGTGCCGATAACGATGATCTGCTTATTTTTTACTCAAGCATTCCGGAACAAAGACACAGGTATCAAGACAACGACGAAAACACTGCCCGACAACAACAACTTTAAGCTTGTCTGCCGCGCTGCGTAGGCGGTGCGGCGCGGCAGACCAGATGGGCGTTATTCTGTGATGCAAGAGTGATTGACCGATGCCCTATGTACATGCAAAGCTTAGCATGCAGTGGTGAGGAGATGCTCATAGTTCTTTTTAGGCCTGATGACAGAGAAGGAGCTTGAGGAGTTCGATTCGGTCATTTCGCTCAACCCGAAGTACTGGGTACCAATGCACTGGGTGTTCAGTTTGATACGCGTCGCGAAGGAGGAGGGAAAGATCCCAGGAGAAATGGTCTATGTGGATTTCATGGAGGTACTCAGTGACTCTTCTTCATAATTTAGTGCCATCAAATCCAACTCATTGCTCTTTTCCAGAAAATTCGACAATATCGTGTGCAAGTGCTTAGTCTGACACTCTATGATTGGGTGCCAGTGCCCCTGGTATATACCCAGGTATGTTTGAAATCCTTGCTCGAGGAGGGAGAGAGGGATAAAATATTGCTTGATCGTGTTTTCAACACCATTTTGTATTGATATTGCCTACATGTTGCGAAGATGACTCATAGCGCTAATCCAACAATCCTGGAAGAAAAACATTTCCATCAGCATTTGAGGTGGATGGGCGTGCGATTCCTTCTGAAGGAAAACCAGAAGTTTTTCCAAAATGCATTGGACCGAACATTAGCTATATACTTATGTTCGAATTCGAATGCGCGATTTCGAATAAATTGAAATTCCGGATTCCCAAGAAACGAGGTAGAAATGTGAAGAAAGAAAGTGACCCTTGAGAAATGAAGAGAAGGGATCTAGGGTCATCTTGTTCTTCAGCATTCGGGGCTGGAATTCATGTAGGGACATGACCAGGGGAAACCAGGCTACCAACCCAACTTTCGTACCCTGTGTCTCTTAGCGCTGCGAAATCTATACGATAACCAATAATGTTAGTCATCATTGGTTTGCTTGATTATCGTTTCATGAATCCTAGCCCGATTTTTTTTGGATCAGGTCCCGAAGTGATAAGTGAACTAATTATGTAGGTTACTCATTTTTTTTAAATTTGGTCCTAAGTGAACTTTACACGAAGAAAACGAGGGAGATGCGCGACATTCAGCTCTTTGGAGTAATTCCCGCGACAAGCCTCTCCACAAAAAGAAATAGCCCAGGACCATTTGCCCAAGAATATTGCCTCAAACCATACCTCTGGACCCGAATGCGTCATCGAAATTACCCATAATAAACGTGTTAACATACCAAAATTTATTCGCAACCCTGCTAACATCACCATGTTTACCCACACGAGACGTCCTGTTCTTTACATATCTAGTCATATCCATGGGTACGGGGTTACCCATACTTTTAATGATGCATACGGGTGATAATGCTCAAATGCGTTTGCAGAGGCCGCATGCATGAGTGAGATCACCCTGGGTAAACGTTTCAACACCCCATAAATTTACCCATCGTTAACACTAGCATCGACGTGTTTACCCTGGGTAACCTCCGTGATGCACCCAGGCCCTAGAAGAAAATTGTGAGGGAGGTAACAAAAGCATTTCTTCTCTTACTCAACAGGTAGTGGGTTTCCTTTCCGCTGCTTTCAGTCACCCTTATGACTATTCAGAGGAATATGACGTCATTAACTAGGATTTGTCAAAGTCTAATTTGAAAAATTCCCAGTAATCAGCGTAAGGAAGACGAATGAACAGCTATGAAAGTGTTCAGGTCGTCCACCTAGCTGTCCGCATGTATTTCGCTGTTGCACTTCTGGGAAGGCAATACCTGCAGCCTGGTCCAAACAGAACTCTCAACATCGACTCAGCAAAGACGGTTTGTTATTTTTTCACTTGTAGGGCAGAAAAAAATTGGGAAAATGCAAGAAAAACGTCTTTGCAGATCGATCTCTACGTGCCAGTCATGTCCATTCTGCAGTTCATTTTCTTCGTTGGATGGATGAAAGTGAGTTGTTTTCCGTAAACTACCCCTGAAGTCGACATCCGATATCAAACCTCTAGGTGGCCGAAGTGTTACTCAATCCACTTGGTGAAGATGACGATGACTTTGAGTGCAACTACATCCTGGATCGTAACCTAGAGGTTAATTCCCACCCCTTCTCAGTAGATCTGACAGCTTTTGAAATGGCCATAGTCATTTGAAGGTCGGCTTCAACGTTGTCGACAAGGCATACGACCGATTCCCTAATCTCGTACGCGATCAGTTCTGGGAGGACAGCATACCTGAGCCGTTGTACACAGCAGAAAGTGCACAACGTACGATTAATCCACAAGTCGGCAGCTGTGTGGATATGTGAGTTGTTCGGCAGATAGCATGACCTCCATTACATGGTACTGCTCGATTCAACCCCATTCTGCTTCAGGGTGTGGGTAACTATGAGGCAAAATGGGGCGGTGATTTACTGCCTTTCGATGTCAGCTCGTCCCCATTTCTATTCAAATCTTCGCCGACGAATAAAGTCAACCGTGATGGGCGGGTAGAACGTTTAATTGAACCAATCGCACCGAATCGCACAAACCTGGCACGCCCCTTTTTGCCTCATTGTGCCCTACATCCCTTTATTCACAACTGTTCAGGGCCACAGAAGACGACTCGTACATGCTCCGCCCACGGCGTCGAACTATATCGCGCAGTTCACATTGGGACGGTGAATATACCACTGATGATGTGATACCGGTAATTGGAATGGAGAAAATCAAAGAGAACAACAGGTAACCAGGCAAAGGCATTATTTTAAATTTACATTATTCTGACATTGTACTAATGGATTATTTCCAGCAGTGCTGCTTCTGGAGAGTCGAACGCCTTCTCTCAGTCATTCTTGAGCCAAAGCCGACGAATCAGCGATATGTTCAGACGAATGCAGGGTCCACGGAAAGCCAGTGTGTTTTCAATTTGAATGAATGAATGGATGAATGAATGCATGCATGTATGAATGGATGAATGATCGCTGGCGGTGGTTGACAAATGAATGAAGGAAGGAAATAAAGGAGTAAACGAATGCATGAAAGATTGAGAGTTTGAATGAATGAATGAATGAATAAACGGATGAATGGATGAGTGAACGTATGGATAAATGGGATGACCGTTTGATTGATTGATCGATTGAATGAATGAATCTTTCAATAGACAAATGAATGATTGAATGAACGATTGAAAAATGAATGAATGAGTGAGTGAATGAATGAATGAATGAATGAATGAATGAATGAATGAATGAATGAATGAATGAATGAATGA
>JARK01001555.1:335146-346174 GCA_000688135.1 Ancylostoma ceylanicum
GAATGAATGAATGAATGAATGAATGAATGAATGAATGAATGAATGAATGAATGAATGAATGAATGAATGAATGAATGAATGAATGAATGAATTAGTGGACGAGTGAATGACGGTTTCAGGTGCAAGTAACGGCATGTCTCGGAGATATTCAAGAAAAGGCAATCATGTTTCCGATATTGAACATCATCATAGTCCAGATATCAAGTCAAAGTGAGTCCTTCTTACATACCCTGCATTAATTCCTATACATTTTTGGCCTTTAGCCACAGCAGCTCTTCCTCATTGGACGTTTTTGGTCAAAGCTTCCACAACAACGTGTCTCCCCCTACTTTGAATGGTGCTCACGGTATTAGCAAATCGGTACCCGACAGCTTGAAAATTTCCCTCGACGACACAGAGGGAAAGAAATCGGTGAGGTTTCAAAATTCTTGTTCTTCGTAGTGAAGTTACAGTTGTATTTCCAGCCCACCTCACCTACATCTAATGTAGCCTGGTTTGTGGATGAATTACCCGTCATTGAAGAAGAGCAGGAAAAGCGCAGAGTGTCCGAAGAGGGTGAGATTTGGGAGATGTCTGTAAATGCGCCAGAATTGGTCTCAGTCCTGATTTCCTACAAAATTTAGGTTCAGTAAAGAGTGCCAACAGTAGCGGTTCGCGAATAGGTGGTATTCGCAGCCTCGATGCTTCATCGCTGGATCCGTTACCAACTGTTCCCGAAAATGAGGAGAAGAAGCAGGGACCACCAAAAAATGGCGAGCGTAAGGAAGATCAAGGAAGCAACGATGTGGCCTCCAAAAAGGAATAGAAGTTATCCTCACACACCAGGTCCTGGAAAGCAGGCTTTTTGTACAGTTTAACTGGCTGGCAGCGCTTAACCTCACTATTACTAACCCAACCCCTGCTGCTTTGACCTCTTGATATTGCCTCCATTTCACTTCGATTTGAGCATCATGCCTTCGACAGATACGAGTAGTAGAACGAATGGTAAATTGTTGGTGCGATCGCCATGAGGATCCGGTTGTGACCTCATACTCTATTATGATAACTATGTTATCCCGATATGTTGCTCCCAATGAAGCTTTTTCCAACATTTCAACGAATTTCTCAACATTTCACTGGAGTTGTACAGCTTTCATCAGGATATAACAAGCACGCCAGTTCAACAGTTCAACTCACAGCCCTGCGCTAGTACGAGTTGTCCGGTCGGGGTAGAGCTGGAATACCTCCTTGGAGCAAGAACAAAGTCAGATAGCACCTGTTTTATGATCCAATTTTTGAGCATTTGGAACATCCTTCCCCCCTTTCTTTTTGCTTTCGGTGGGTCGAATTCTCTTTTCCCCCTATTGCTCGCAAAAGTCATCCGTTATTCCATTATTGGGTGATTTTTCTTGCGGAATTCGAATTTGACTTTATTTGCTATGAGGTTGTCCCAAAAATAATGGCCGCTGTCTATGTAGTAGTAGAAATTTGAATCTCCATAACCCCACTAATTTAGGAGCTAGGTAGACAATTCCTGAACAATCAGAAAGCTCGAGGGTCGCGCCATTTACATTCTAGGACCATCTTGTCAATCTTTCGTTTCCTTGGTTTTTTTTACAGATGTGCTCCTTGAAAGCCCAACTTCAAGACGGCCATTATTTATGGGACAACCCAATATTTGCATCTCATTTCAAAACTTCTTCCATTTTCAGAAAATTATCTGTTTGTTGCTGCGCTTCCTCTTGTTATTACTTCCTTTTGTTTCCTTGGAGGAAGATGCCAAACCATCTGTGTGAGTGGTTCCGTTGGAAAGGAGGTGGCGTAAAAAAGGATAATCGAATTTCTCCTCTGGGTCGACGCCCCAAGGCTCGCGCAACTCAATCCATCCTCTGCCGAACTAGTGAATGGGGGACATGTGAAAATTAAAAAGCAAAAAAAGTGCCTCTTGTTAGAGGGTTAAGTGCATTGCCACATGGGAGATGAATGAAATTTCGCCAAAAGCTGTTAATTTATCAAACCTTGTACATGAAGTCTATTGTTATGGGAAAGCTACTCAGGGAGAAAATTGCACATTTCTGAAGACTGATCAGGTAGCACCGTGAGCTTCATCGGTAAAATCTTGTTCTTGGAGAGGGCGGGGGGACAACCTACAGCTAGGGGTACAGGTGTAAGCATGGAAACATGGCGAGAAGTTCTAGGAAGAGACAATACGGTGGAAGAAGCTCACGCGATTCGCGAATTCATCAGCAGTCAAGCAATCATCAAAACCTACAGATAAAGGATAAAGTGGTCGGCGTTGATCAATCCCGTCACGAGGGATGCGCCACGCATTCGACTTCATCTGAGCATCGTAGAGGCGTTGAATGCGTATGTGCCCTGTACAATGACTTGCGGGGGGCATCCGATGAACCAAGTCAGTGCTTCATCCTCCCAGACTCCTCTGGTACCAAGTCACCGACCTCGGTGGGATGGATGGCTTGGTTGGCCACGGGCGCGATCGAACCGTCGACCGTGTGCATGCGCAGCGAGCCTCTTACCACTGCACCACACGCGCCCCTACAGATATCATTGGTAAAGAAATAAGAAGTATATCTTGTGCGAAATTTCCCTTATACAAATTCAGTCTTCAGCAGAATGCCGAATACAACATTAACGTTTTGTTACACTTCATACTCCTCCATTTTTTGAAAAAGCAGCCACCCTGACGCTATAACCACTTCAGCAAGAGGCATTCCTTGCATTCCAATACCACAAGAATAATGCAATCGGTTACTTTACTCTGAGAGTTAGCAGCATCCACTTCTACTTGTGCTGACGCCGGCGACTGAGTGAAAACAACCTACACAATAAAGGAGTTTCCCAAATATGTCTTGTGGGCAAATTCTCTCAAAAAATGGTGCTATGGCAATAATAATAGGAGAAAGGGCTGCAACGTATTAGACAATTGTTCTGTCATGAAAAGCATTTGCGTGCTGGCAAATTTCTCACTGACCATTGTGCCGAAGGTTAATGGAAACTGAATTGCTTGAATGATTAATATGGGAAATTTCTCAATAGCAAGTGATTGCATTCACAGTTTACAAATATATATTGAGCGGAAACCTCGCTGTCGTAGTTATGAGGATAGCACTGCTGCTCCAGTTATCATGGGTCACCATCATTATAGTAGGTAAGTTACATTTATTGAGCGTTAAGAACAATGAAGAAATAAGTAGAATAAGGTATGTAGAACTAAAAAATTGAAAACAAGCTTCTTCTGAGGAGTATGTACGGATGGGACTACATGTGTAAAATATTCTATTCTGTTCTTTAGTTAACTCATCTATAATAATAATCCTCTACCAATTGCAGACGTCGTCACCAGCAGTGGCTCAGAATCGACCCAAGAAAAGGTAGGGCGACATTGATAGAAAGAATTAACAAAATATCACTGCGCAAAAAAAAACTGTGTCGAAAATACCCGTAGGTGCTGCCGCAAGCATCTAAGGCAGCACCAACGGAAATTTTCGATCTCGAGACTTTAGCACTGACTATTCTGAGTACTCCATACATATAAGATGATATGGAGAAAGAACTAGTGGTTAACCTGAGGCAAACCTCATGAGCAACTTAACTAAGTTCCGCTCATAGGTTCTCTAATGACATTGGACGTTTAGCATTTGCTTCTCGATTAGAAATCGCGGAGAATCAACCGATTGTTTGATTTGATCTGAATTGAGTATTGATTCAGAAACCTACCACGCAGGGAAAAACAACCAATAATTATATAATCTACACGGACGAGGAAGCAGATGAAGAAGTGAGGATAAGAGGCCAACAGAATTATTGCTACCTATAATCATTCCACATTTGCTGTATTCATTAAGGAATGCCCAGCTTGGCTAAGTACGGATAAGGAAGCAATTCTCAGGTCATCTCCATTAACTTGTGAAGATGATGAAGAAGCGGTGAGTGGGACGGAATCTCAGGAGAATGAAGACTTCATCTCTATCAGATTGTTTTCAGGAGACGACAACAGATCTGATTACGGAAACTGAGGTAAGAGAGCCACGAACTGCCACTCTTCCCAGAATTTAATGAGAACATGGTGAGAACACGATGATTGGAGGGAAGCGGTGAGAATATTTGCATCAAAAGGGACTATAAAATTCAAGCATTGTTCGTTCGACTGAGAGAAAAAGATGTGAGAGAACCTTTGAAACTTAGGAGTAGTAAAACGAGCTTTTGCAATGAAAATCGGATGAAAAACCCGTGTTATCAAAGGCCTGGAACAGAGTGGTGAAGGAGAATGAACGCGGAGCAACATTAATTAATAGAAAAGCTTCTAAGTCTATCCTTTTTCTCATATAACCAGAGGGTCTTAAGAATTTTACATTCTTCGCATTTGCGACGGAAACGCTGCGAATGGAAGCAATCATAGAAACAACCGTGAAATTGATGAATGTTGAAAAATACTTTTTAAGTTCACAAAACACTCATTTTTCTCTGCCTTTACTAGGGAACTGCAACAACTACGATGAAGTGGTCATCTACCAGTGAACCTGCGACAACATCGGCAGAAGATTCAACTAATACTGTGAGATTTCACAATGTTCAATTGCTGATCAAAGAAAAGGTCTTTCTCTGTATTTCGCTTGCACTTATTGGGTATCACTATATTTTACCCTAAGTCCATCACTTAGGTTCATCTTTGCTCGATTCGGTTCGCTGGCGCATAATAACAACGGCGAATATCAAACTTTGAAGTTTAGCTATGAGTAATATGTATCCTAGTTATTAACATAAATCCTTGCGCTTTTTTTCGAAGGCACTTTTCTCCACCTGTTTGTTACCCTTCAAGTACAAGTCACATACAATTCTTAAGCGCTATCCTTCCTCTACAAGATCACTGTAAATAGTTTTGATAAAGTGACAGTTTGTTTTAGCTTTTGGGTCTGCCAAGGGGGAGGGGCAATGAGTCAATGAGAAACAGCTCAACCTGTAAAATATTCAGTAGCCCCATGCAGACAGTGCCCTAGTCATATTCAGCGGTGTCAGGATTCAAGAATGTTCCCAGATGTGCTACAAATGATTGGCTAATCTAGACGGCACTATGTGGTTTCTGGAGCAGAATTTGACAGGTTCAAGCACCTCTACAGCATGTTGCTAATATGTCGGTTTAAGGAGACTACACCCCCTACAACTGAGACAGTGTTAACCAGCAGTGACGAATCAGCAGAGGAGACGACAACTGAAAAGCGGGGAGATGACGTATAACATTTTTACTGGCTTTTTCTAGAAATTGAAGGTCCCATTTGTTTCATTCGCAGAAAGGCACTGACACGCAGAAAACACCAACAAAAGTCAAATCTCCAAATGTTACCATTACCAGAGATAGCGGTGAAGTAGTGACTCTCTACGTGAGTCTGTTCTTATGGATTCATTACAGAAACTAGCCATCCGTTAGGATCTAACACATTCTCACATTTTCGTCTTTCTTTTGTTTTTCTTTCATCTACAGAGTGACTCAGAAGTCCTTGGCCGATGTTCAAGCGCTGCAAACTGCAAAATCTACATATTGAGGAAGGACAACCAAACTCTGAACGTTGTTCAAGAAAGTAACTGGTAACAAAAAATTGCTGATGCGATCGCAGCTCCCCTGTTTTGTTTGTCTTATAACAGCGAGAACTCCTCATAGCGGAGTTGCTCGCTGACATCTCGACATCAATTTCCTACCAGGTTTTGTTTTGTGAGATCATCATAGCCCCCCACATCCCCATACTAAAGCGTGGGGATTCGGATTTATGGTACTAGGTGGTGAAGAAAATAAACAGGTGAGGTGGGCCCGCGTTCCATTCTTCCGGGACGTTATTGAAATGTGCACTTGATATTCCCCCTGCATAAACGTCCATCGTTTGATAGCGTAAATGAATTTGAATCTGGAAAGACTTAATTTCGCAAAAAAAGATCAGGGCGCGTATCCAATATACTTTATCCAGTCGGATAAACATGCTCTACCGGATATATTACAGTGGTTTCGATAATCTGCTATCCAATAAAAACATATCCGTGGATATGTAAATCCACTCGTTTCACTGCAGGTTATCTTTATCCGGTCGATTTCCACATGATAACGATCCATGATCTACTCCTTCTTCATTTTGTGTTGACTATCACCGAGACACCGCACTTGCGTCAAGAAATGAAAATGTGGATGAATGAGTTATATTGGATAGCAAAGTGGATAAAACCCAGTGGGAACGGATATATACCCGCTGTGTTTTCCCTCCCACCGTCAAATATATTGGATACGGCTCCAGATTTTATACTTTGGCTGGGATACCCACTCCGAGTCTTGTGAAATTCAAATAGTACTGAACTTGTTGATTTAGTTGTTTAGTTGAAAGCTCTTCGATGCCTCTATTCGTAAGCTTTCGGCATTGAATGCCTTCTTCAGACCTTAATGTCAGCAATCCATTGCTATCTCATCACAAGCTTACAAATAGGTACTATTGAGGAATACGTAGAGGTAGGTGGTCGACAAGTATTCTAACTTCGTTTGCTCTCAGGCAATTGCTGACCTATACATATACGTAGTATACATAGTCAGTTGTTTCTGTCAAACACCAAGCTAAGCTATGGATATATGCATAGGTCAGCAATTGCCTGGGAGCAAACGAAGTCAGAAGTCTTGTTGACCACCTGCCTCTAGGTATTGCTCAATTGTACCTACTTGTAAGCTTGTGATGAGATAGCTATGGATTATTAACAATAAGGTCTGATTAAAGCATTGAATGCGGAAAGCTTACGAATGAAGGCATCGAAGAGCTTTCAACTAAGCAACTAAATCAGCGAGATCTCATGAAGCTCAGAGGCAGAACAGTTTTGAAATAGTACTAAAGTGTTGAGGCCACAACTACATCCCACATATTTTCACTGCCTTTATAGGATCCTCCTAGACTGGTAGTCATTCCACTTGCTGACACCATACTCTATAGTGGCACAAACGGCTTTATCTGCTCAGTTTTCTTTTGACGAAGAATACTCTGTTTTGACCAGGACTGGAACTCATGAAAAGCTAACTATGCAAACCAACGATAGCTAGCCAGAGTGGCTATCCCATAGACTGCGTAACGGTGAGAGACGCAGGATGCAACTGTTGGTTTGCTATCCTGGTTTCGCTTGGTTTTGCGTTCATAAATCATAACCCAAACAGGTAGGAAGCGGCGCGGCGAGACAATAGAGCAGTTCACAAGTTATGTGAAGGTACTATCTGTTGTGTCGCTGCCTTGAAGGTACTATCTGTTGTTTCCCCGCATACCACCGGGAACACAATCTTTCTCTCTTGAGTCTTCTTCCTTCGACTCTTACTTTCTTTACCTCCCCTTACTCACGAGGGCCAACTACTTCTGTACTCAACACCAGAATACTAGCAGTTTGTTAGTAGTAAGGAATACAGTACGCGGGGCGGCTGCGGCTTCCGGCTGACTCGAATCCACGCATAGCTAAGGCCCCAAACGACGGCCTTATATATGCCTCTGTTTCCCGCCATCGCACTTCCTTGCAATCTATCCGGACGGGAGATCTCCACGCCACCTAGGGAGATCATCGGTCTCCTGCCTGCCGATAACAGAGTCCCTTCTGACACAAGCCACAGCCACAACACTATCAACTACATTAAGTAACTATTCAATAGATATTCTCAAGATAAAAGCTCAAATGCAGACGCGATCGTGAACTCAAATGAGCACCTGCCAAAGACCTCTGAGCCACCCTGTATAATTCCACAACCACGAGCCTACCCATTTGCCGCTCACCCTTACCCTTATTTTTTGAAGTTAATGTGGAGTTTTCCGATGGAGCTTACTCTTCACATACTTGACTATGTAGAAAAACATGTTATTACATCCTTGCAAATATTCTGCAATTCCATTCTTTTAAGTTTGTCGATGAAAGGACTACGTGGTCGAATGCGCATATTTCTTGCCGAAAAATGGGACTGAACCTCGGCGAGTTCAGAAGTCAACAAGAGTCTGCTGACGCAATGAGTAAGTCGTATTACTTCTCCTAGCTTTCTGAACAACCTCTTTGGTGAGTTTATTTTGCGAATAAGGCGGCATTCACGGGGAAAATTTGGTGAACGAGATATAAGCGCAATATTAGGCTATTGAGAATGAAGAGCACACGTGAAATCCTCAATTTTCTTAGCATTCATGAGAAATTCATTGTTGAATCCCCCTTTTCGCTACTTTACAGCAGAGTGGTCGGGTTACGCGAGTGGAGATCGAGCAGAAAAGTCGACAAGGCCTTTGCCATACTTGAAAAGCGACCCTGTCGCTGCGAGCGTTAACCACCAGCACTTTTCGTGCATCGCTCCTACGCCAACACCCTATTCAGCTAATGATTGGATCCAAAGACCAAACCAACCAGTCCCCCAATCACCCTGGCATCGCTGGATTAATACCAGACTTGTCGAGGAGATTGAAGCATTTAGGTCATGTACCAGGCGGGGAACACCTGAAGTAGACTTGGAGAACCACGGCTCCACCGTTACTCATTCTTATTCTACTTGAAAGGGTGATAGGATGAGTAAGCAGAGGAACAACATTTGATATTTCCAGCAAAATACCGCTCAAACCACTGCGATGACTGTGAAGGAATGCTGTGGGTGGGAGCGCAAAGGATCAAAGAGAGGTGAGAATAATTTCTCATTGCAGTACCTGAATAATTATTATAATTATTGATTAATAATTATTGGCTTCAGATAATTTAATACTAGATTAGACCAGTTCGCTAAACGAAAATTGGTGCAGTTCGCGCCTTATTTACAACGCCATGAATACACAATTCAGACATATCACAAGTTCAGACTGAGCAGTTACCATTTGACGGTCCAGTATTTTGGGGCCTGAGGATATACTACTACAACCCCCGTCTCTGGATTCATTCTCTTATAATACAGCCTTTGTTTTTCAATTGCTACTTAACAGCTAATTCAAGCCAACAATTTGAATGGTTGTTCGATGAGGATTCACAATTCCCACCAGTAGTCTCTGATGATTCGCATTCAACTAGGTGAGCTCCATTTCAATCTTATGAATTGAAGTTTTGGGTAGAATCGACCGCAAGTCTTTCAGATCAAACAAAAATTGCTTAGCAGTGTCAATAGAAGAAGGAAGATTTAAAGCTATCGAATGTGCGGGCGATAATGTTATGAACAATGTAAGTTTGTGAGCGATATTTCTCAGTATTCTGTAGAAAGTTTGCAGGTGATATGCAAATATATTTGGAGAGTTCGAGATCTGAGCCCGATTTAGGAGCACCTGAAAGGATACATTTGCACTAATGCGGTTGAACCAAAATTCTACGCATTAGACTCGGTCGAGCGTGGAAAGAAGGAAGGTCTTGAGTACATAAGAACTGACGACACGGTCGTTCACCATTTTGTGAGTTTTTTGGAGACAAAATGAATTCAGCACAGAATGAATTTGAATAGGGTCTGCTTGGCTCAGACTTTAATATTTGCTAGGAAATTAAAGTACAGTAAAGTACTCTGAGTCCACGATTCATTACTTAAAGATTGTTCGAAATGTGATGACGACATGGGCGAAGGCAGAAATGTTATGCGCTCAAAAGGGATATTCGCTTGGATCCTTCGAGGATAGAAGAGAAGCGATGTATATCTTGAGTGAGATGTTTCCCAGTTTCGCACTTACTCTTCATTCTTTTCGACACTGATGTAAACATTGCGACATTCAGACCGCTATCGCTACTATCATTGTGAGGGCTGCGAGGGCCTCCTTTGGTTAGGAGGACAGCAAGTTGGAGGAAGGTTGTTGATTTGTTAATTTTTTACTCAAACACTCCTTCACTTAATGCATTCAAGCACATGAGTGGTGGCCTCACCTCTGAAGGATTCCCCAAACGTAGTCCTAATCCGCAGATGGGGAACAGGTCGTCGCCCTTCCCCCTTCAAACACGCCTTTCTGTCTCGTACTTAGTAGGGTTCGCCACGCCAGCCAACACCGCAGCTTCTTGCATTGCGGCGCGTTGCTTACCGCAGTGGCGTACGGAATGCGTACTATCACCAGGGTTTCGTGGCGGGACACGCACATACACTACAATGGAGCGTTCGTCCGCGATTCTGACACATGGGAAACGGCCTCCTCATTTCCTGGGTTTTTAGCGCCCTTCATGCAAATTCATCACTGCCTATGAGTTCACCTTCCCTAAGAACCCCAAAATTCGGGGAAGTCTCCAACACAAGGATTTCTCTGAGTGCTGTCTTCAAGTATAATAATGTGCCTGTGTTCGTGTTTTATTTTGCAAATTTCTTGAGTGACCTTCTGCCCCAGTGAATGATGAAGGCATCGCTATTTAGTCTCTAATTCCACTCTTAAAACAATTCCAACAATTCTGACAGCATAACTTCTCATACATGTGTTCGGAACAGACAGTTCATGTATACTTGTGATTCAGCGATTCTGACTACGAGTATCTGTACGATAAAATTCCAGTGCCCAATGCGCCTGATTTTTGGCTCTATGGATCCCCTGAGAGGTAGCTTTAATTTTGTGATCTAACTGCATTGCTAGTGTTTGTGCGTTAAAGAAATACAAATGAGATCTGTTCCTCTAGTGGAGATAAATCCTGTTTGGCGGTATCTCTAGACCAGGAAAAGCTAGTACTCCACGATTGTTTCGGAGGGCTCAACAGAGAGTATGTAGGTGTTTATTTCATGTATACGTTCCATTCATTCATTCATTCATTCATTCATTCATTCATTCATTCATTCATTCATTCATTCATTCATTCATCCGTTCACATTCTGCAGATTTGCTTGTTTCAGGGATTGGCCTGGACCGTGATAGGATTTGTTTGCACCAAAATTCAAGAATAAAGCGGCGACCTGTCGGATCCTATGTAATAAGAATATCAATGAACGATTTTCATTTATGCATAACAGTCATGTACATGGTGTGGCTCCATATTGACTCAGTAAGAGACGATTGCTCAGAAGTGGTGTGACGGTAGGGGGGGGGGGGGGGGGGGGGGGAACTTAAAATGTTT
>JARK01001555.1:346613-361647 GCA_000688135.1 Ancylostoma ceylanicum
CTTTGCTGGAAGTAGAAGAGAAATCCGCAGTTCAAGCACAAGTGGAGAAAATCTCTCTTCATAAAAGAATGCACCACCTATGGCTCTCTCTCTACCTTGAGAAGATCTGAAGCAGATAAAGGATTTTGAATGACTGAATTGCATTTCGCACGGCATTGGCTGTCACTACAGATTTGAACAATGCAAAGAAAATGATTGATGCTGATCATCAGATGACGAAATGTCAGACAGAGTAAACCCGCAAACGTTGAAGCAATACAGTCTGGAGGTGATTGGGAAAGCCTGAGCATGAAAGCTGCACAATGAAAATAGACAAAAGTTTATGGTCAAAGTTAGATGGGCTGACATAGGCGTTCGCAAACACTCATCCGAATCTACGATATGTGTGACAGGTGAGAATGTAAAATTAATCACAAACTGTTGCTGTTCCGATAATCAGTGGCCACAATTAACCAAACTGAAGGGAGCAGCCGACGGAGAAACATCATAGTTGGCTAACAGAGAGGAGTGTAGGCCGTTATAACCTTGCCAATCCAGGCTTTTCGCTAAAACAAGGCAACACTCAGCTACATACATATGACATACGATTCCGGCTTGAATACACGTCAGATATGGCCATCCGCCACTTAGCAACGGGAGGAACCAGAGGGCAAGAAAACCTGCATAAATTAAACCTTACTAATGCAGCCTTACGGCAAATACTGCTGCTTCAATCTCGAATACAAGCTATAAGATTTCATCACTCCAAAATTGACCGGTTCGTCTGCGATCTAATGGTTGTGAACGCTTGGAGTCGAAATTCAACAGAAGCAAAAAGAACAGTACAGATGAAACAAAATAAAACACAACATGAAAGTGCAAATTGAGCAGTGCGCAAAACACGGAAAATCGTTTTCCCAAAATTCCTCCAGAAACTGACAACATAATGAAGTACGTCTATGTATTTTGAAAGAAAACACTTTTACCATCCCATCTCTGTGGATTCTATCCATATAATCATAAATGTAAGAAAATAATATGGTATCCAAGGAGAATCACGCTACAATCTTCTTTCGCAAATCTCTACATAGTTCTTCCAACGGAAGCAATAGTAATAGGCATGCCGGTCCATTCAAGAGAAAAAAAAAAGATCAAAGGAGTGAGCATTTGTGTAAAAATAATGGAAAAGAGCATTTTGGTCAGCAGGACACATAACTGAAAAACGGAGCGGAACTGGAGAAAAGATAGCATTAACAAAACACCTCCCAAGCTAAGCATAAGACATCAAAATAGACAATACAGACAAATGCAGATATGGAGCAAAGTACGGAACTCTTTGCAAATGAAGCTCGAATTGAGTCGCGCCGTTGCGATGTAGAGATTCAATAAATATAAAAATAAAAAATATAAAAATAAAAATATGCGATTTAGTTAATGTGACTTTAGTATTAGGTAGGTTGTCGGGGGATGATTGAGACACTCCAGATTTTTATCACTCTCTAGAATTTTTCTCTCCAACTAAGGAAGTTCAGGACTTGTTGTAGGCATATTGTATACCCACAGCCTAGGGCCACCTCTCGCACACAGAAACGACTCCACGGATTAAGAAATCGGGAAACTACAGGTCGAAGAATTCATTAGTTAATGATCAAAAATGATCAAAGATGGCGAAGTATTGCTCGACCAAGGAGTGCCTAAGCGACCAAACAAGGTGTTAGTAGGAGAGAGCAAGATTGGCAAGTGTGGAGAGTGTGGAAACCTGGTCCATACTTGCTCCTTCTAATAAGGACGAGTCGACAAAGCCATGTGAGGGTGATTTTTGCCGACCAAAATGTGCATTCCGACACGTCGATGTCTTGTTTCTCCAGATTTGCCCGTCGCTGCCTTGAATTGATTATTGCAGAAGTTGGTGCTGCTGTTCGCGTCGCGTGCCATCAACTCCGGCGGAGCAGGCTCTGCTCCTGAGCTCAGGAGGTCGCTGGGTTGGTAAATGTCTTAGAGGAGACATATGTATCTTACGAAACGGAACATTAGAACCGACGTTTCATGGTTGCATGGCTAACGAGCATCGGACCAAATACCATGATGGTGTAGTCGTCCCTCCTGCTCGCACTGGCGCTCAACAGGAGCTTGTAGAAGGAAATCACTCGAGTTAGTTACCCTTTCATTTTTGCTCCTACTCCAACAATGGCGCAACGCTACGCCTTGGCATACCCATGGCGTAGAGCCGGGCTATCATATACTCACACATTCTAGGGATAAATCATGTGGGAGAGATGCAAGAAGGAATTTTTGGTGGAGTGTCTCAATCATCTCCCGACAACCTAATAAAATTTTTAGATCTTAAGGCTTGACACAACATATTAGGTGAGGAAAAATTGGAAAAGAAACTCTTGACTTAGTTTCAAAAGTGATGAGTTACATCACAGATCTATGTGACTGTTGGCACCAATGATAACCGTTCCGTACATTTTAACATATTCCACCTATAATAAAAGTTCCCTAAGTCATTAAACATGAATTCAAGCCGGCCTTCGTCACTGCCATTCATTGCAATTCCATTACACTGGATCGATCTTTTCAACCAATCGGCCAAACCTTCCCTAAATGTTTTCAACGCTCATCCTCATCTCAGTTCACTAGCCCACAAGAAGTTGTTGGCTGAGAATACAGTAGTTACAGAAGGAACTAGTGACAACTTGATTATTTCCGAATTCTGCGAATAGAAACCAAATAATTTCTTCTTCTTCTCTTAAGCGTTTGTCCCGCACTGTCGCAGGGTCCGCTGTATGGGTTCTACGTCGCCAAAAAGCGCGATCTTGGGGCGTCTTCGTCAGTGACATGAAGATCTTCCAGGTCTCTCTTAATTGCGTCCTTCCATCGGTTTTTCGGGGCTCCTCTTGGCCGATTGCCGGCGATTTCCACGCTCAAAAGCTGACGGACAGGATGTTTTTAATTTGTTCAAAACAGATGCCCATACCACCTCAAGTGTTGTGATCGCACCTTCTCTTGGATCGGGGCAGTTTGCATTCTTCTTCGCACCTCCCCGTTTGGTACTTTGTCAAGACGAGTTAGCTCACAACACCATCGAAGCATGTGCATCTCTGCCACAGTAGGTTCCTTTCCATAGCTTTAGTTGGGCCAGCATTCACTTCCATAAATGAGAGCAGGTCTTACTACCGTGCGATGAACCTTGCCCTTGAGCGCGTTCGAGCATCTCTTGTCGCACAAGATACCTGTCGATTCCCTCCATTTGTTCCACGCAGATTTTATTCTTTCTTGTGCTGCCATATCAACAGATCCACCTTCGCTCAAGGCACCTCTTGGATATCGAAACGTGTTCACCTGCCGAATCGCGACGCCGTTCACATCGGTAATAGGTTCAACATCTCTGCCAGCGCTCATGAACTCCGTCTCCTTCACATTCATTTTCGAACCCGCTTTTGCCAAACTGTCTTGCCACGTCTGAACTTTACGCTGCAGCTGACTTCTCGTGTCGGCCAATAATGAGATATCGTCAGCGTACAGGAGCGAGAACGGTGGCCCTGCCAACATTTGTTGCGTCACTTTATCTACAACAAGTATGAAGAAGAAGGGGCTTAATGCCGACCCCTGATGCAATCCCATGGCTGCCACAAAGCTTGATGAGTCTACAATTGATGTGCAGACAAAGGCTAGTGAACCATCGTACATGTCCTGGACCAACCGTGTCTAGTGTTCCGGCACCAAGCGCTCCCTCATAACATCCCAAAGCACTGTTCTTGGCAGACTATTGTAAGCCTTTGCAAGGTCAAGAAATGCCATGTGGATTTCCTTTTCCTCCTCCCTATATTTCTCCATCATCTGACGTACAATGAAAATAGGGTCAATCGTAGAACGCTCTGGCACGAAACCAAACTGGTCGTTTGAAATTTCTATCACTTCCCTCAACCACTTGCCCACAAGACGCTCGTATAGCTTCATCAGCAGATCAGTTTTATGGCGCGATAGCTGCCCCACTCCAGCGCGTCTCCTTTCTTCTTGAAGACCGGAACGACAATGCTCTCCCTCCACGCTCTTGGCGTCCTTCCATGCATTGCGATGTTGTTCAAAATTTCCATGAGCCATAAGAGACCATCTCTCCCTAAAACTTTCCATACCTCAATGTGTAGGGCGCTGATCTCCTCGCCCTGGTATACGATGATCGCCAGCTCTTAGGGTTTGGATGGTGTGTGGTGCGGAGAGACGCCGAGTGAAGTACTAGGGGCATCTCACTTGGAATATGGTGATGGTGTGAAGCTTCGTGAGGTCTGGTGCCTGGATTGCACAGAATGCATCTGACCCGACGGAGTCAGGCAGGTCGATCCCTCGCTCCACAGCACAGAAGAAGCTAGAATGAGAACAAGCTAGAATGTGTAGGACTTGTCAAAAGCCAGAGATGCTTCTGACAAGTCGTGCACCTTCTAGCTCGTTGCGATACTCATTCCTCATTAAATTTCATGTACGTTCCGTTTGATTCGCCGTGGCGCTGATCGCCATACCCCTCTCCCACGTGAAGTGCGATCATCGCCCCGAGGGTAATGTGCGATGATCGCACTGGACACCTTACTACGGGCCTAAGAATGACAAGTAACTTAAGGTTCAGTAGCCTTTGTCCTTGCCAAGAGAAGACATCGCCGCAATAGTTTTTCTATAGGAAAAGGCGGAATTCCTTTTGATAAGTGGTAGTGCTGCTCAGATGTTTTTGTGGTCATGTGCCTTGCTTTTTACTGGTGTACCAATGAGTGTATCAAAATAAGTGAGTAAATAGGTAAACAAATAAATAAGTAAATGAATAAGTAAAAAAAAGTAAATAATGTAGGGCTCTCGAGCAGTAATAAATTGCTTGAAAGACATCCGTGGACGTACAATGCCATTCCCAAGAAGAGTGGTATTTTGTTTAGACTTGCAAGATCCCATCATTAGGGCTTTGGTCACAGATGATGACAACATCACAATCCGATCGTGATGAGGACATTTTATACTAGATGCGTGCGTTTAACACGCTTGCGTCCATACTATATGAGATAAGGCTAGCCGCATCGCTAGTGCATGTGCTGGTACTAGTTTATATGTTCAACTGCATTGTGACCCGTTTGCCTGAAAAACGTACGCTCACTTCGTCATCATGCCTCCGTTCGATCATTATAACGCCGATATTTGTGCGGCGCTCGAAAAGATTCTCTAGAAAAGAATCGGATGAGACCTTCAAGAGTATTAAATTATATCCTTCTTGCAGCAGGGTCTCCCAAAATCCAGTTAGGAAGGAATTAAGTGTCAGAAGTCCATTTAATTACGAATGAAGAGACAGCAAAGATGCAAATCAACGATCCACCTGGTGAATTTTACCAGATGGAATTCCCACGCAATATGAGAACGCAGAGATGCGAAGGAATTCCAATCAGACTTCAATGAGAAAAATGAATGGACAAATTAGAATTACAATCGACTGTGGGGGACATATTTACTGGACACTGAAGAGAAATCCTTCTAGAGGATTTGAGTCCTCACTGCCATGCAAACTTTCCGGTACTTATGCATTTTATTATTTGCGCAAGGTAAGGTATAGTCAAAATACCTTTTGATAAATATATCAACTAGTGAATGAACCACAGTCCGTCACTGACATCTAGGCTCATGATAACTTGCTTCACAGTACTATTATTGAACTGCTGCATGAGTAATTCTCTACAATCTCGTAATTTTTACAAATAACGCTCAGAGTGGCTTTCACTGGATACGTTGGATACTTTCAAAGCGATTACCCTCTTATAGTCTAAAAGTTCATGCATTTCAGTGGTGCTCACAGACAAAGCAGATGCCAAGGAATCAGGGAAGCCATCAGCCCCTAAGTCTAAGGTGGGTGTAAGAATGCAAATGACAATAACAAATCAACCAGTTTAACCTCAAATTTGATCAGTGGACTAGTAAAGAGTGAATAGCAAGGAAAAAGTCCAATTCTTTGTCTTCTGAGTATGTAGGTGTGAAGTTTCTAGTACTTGATGAGCAATCAGCAGTAGCGGAAGTGGGAAGCCGGCAGGGGGGGGGGGGAGACAGAGTGAAAAACTTGTGCTTCGATTTTTCCTTTCAGGCAAAAACAGCATCAGATAAGGAAATGGGAGCAAAGGAGATCACCTATAAACGAAAAGATGGAGCTGAGGTTGTTCATTATGTGAGTTATCCAACCCAAATTTATGTTCACGTCCGTCGCACCTATTTATTGTACAGTAGGCGTCGATGGTCATGGCCCTTCTGCGGCCACGAAAAGCATGCGGCGCGACCGCGTTGCTCACCATGGAGTCGTCGCCGAGGTGGCGAATCTGGGTTTTCCTGATAGTTGTACATCACTTCTGATATTAACTGGTAAGAAAACAAACAAACTATCAAGAAAACCCCATAGTTGGTTGTTCCGGAGAGAATTCTGGTCGAGCAGCGCGGTCGCGCCGCGTGCTTTTTGAGGCCGCGGAAAGGCCACCGCTATCGAAGCCCATTGTATACAATCTCAGTCATTTTTGAATTTTTGCATGTTCATACAGAGCATGAGGACAGAATTACTGATTCCAATGACAGAATTACTAATTCTGACAATAGGTTAAATGATTTTGACAGCAGGTCAATTATGGCAATTCTGGTAGTGGGTTTTGCCGGTGGGTCAGATTTATTTTAACCGTTTTCTGCCAGTGGATTTACATGGAATTTCTCCCAGGAAGCTGATTCCACCTGCTGATGACAGAAACATGCAATATGACAATAGTGTAAGGTTCGTAAGGTTATTGTGGGGTATTGTAGGTACTACTGACGCATTCTATTCGTTTTTTATGTGCATTTCCATTATCCCAAAATGCGGCAACTTCCAAAATGTTGAGTAGAAAAAAAGCAGAGTTGGACTAAGGGTAAAAAAGAAGGGTAAAAATAAACTATGACTGTAAGAGAACTGTGAAGAGCAGTATAGGGATAAGAATTAGAGGGGAAGACTTATGACATTGTGCTTCGGAGCGTTGCGGCTGGGCTCCAAAAAGGTCTTCTTGAATCCCCTCTTGCAGCGTCGGCCAATCACCCTTGCCTCACAGATACCGATTTGCCGCCGCGCCGCACTATGCCTGCGATGCGGTAAACCAGCTGGGTAGCGGCTGTGGGTGCTGTGGATATAGACATTCTGCTTTTTTCACCTGAACTTCTCGGAATAAAGATAAAGATAGGGAAAACAGTGGAAACGACCACCAGACAACAACAGCACCGAGCTGGTCCGTCGCACCACGCAAATGGTGCGGCGCGACAGGCCAGTGCGGGCGGCATTCTGTGATGGAAGGGAGATTGACAGGCACTGTAGGTCTTTTGAGGCAAAGAAAATAATTCCATCGGGCAGAGATTCGAATGTGACTGTTTTCAGATTTTTGATTTTGAACACATAGCATGGAAGAAAGCAAGATCATTCTGCAAAGAGAGAGGTCTGACGCTAGGATCGTTCAAAGACGGTGACGAACACACCAAGGTCATTGGTAAGTTAAGCAAATATCCTTGCTTTTGAGCTACTACCTCCCAGAACCATAGACTAACAATTACAGAGAAGTATCGCCAGGAGTACTGTCAAAACTGCAAATGGATGGTCTGGGTAACAGCCGTGGGAGATAAGCGCAGGTATGATCAACCTAACAACTTTCAAAATTAGGCATTTCTATATAAAAAGGCTTATTCAGGAGAAAGAATCAATGTGTGTTCCTTATGTTGAACGATGGCACTCCTGGTACAAGGAAATGTAGAGATAAAATAGAGGTAAGGTTTTCTAGATCTTGATTAGAGCAGAGAAATTAATCACAGCGTGGTTTCTTCAATAAAAAAATAAATGCTCTTCTAAGGGAGTTATTTGTACAAAAAAGGAGGAAAAGAAAACTGCCGTTCGTTATCTGCTGAGAAGAAAGCGGAACCAGCGAAAGATGATTGCGTACAAAAGGAAGGACGGTAGCATTGTCAAACACTGTGTGAGTTGATTTTCTGTCGCAAGAAAACGTCAAAAAGTGATACAGGTTAGTAGATCCACTAAAAATCGACCAAAAGTGCAACGAGGAGTACTATCTCAACAATTGTTTGCTTATTCATTTGGTAGAAAATTAGGGGAAAAAACCTATGAATTAGTCACAGAAAATCTAATTTTACTACCTCAATTGCTGATTCAGTTTCTTCAAACATCTTCTCCACCATCCACTGCAATTATTGACCCCTTTCTAATTGAAGATCATGGAAAGCGGACCTAATGTAACATGGAGCATAGCACGGAGCGCATGCTGTAAATTTGGCTATCGTCTTGGCACATTTGCAGACTTCCGGGAGGCGAAATATGTCATCAGTACGTCATTT
Organism: Ancylostoma ceylanicum; assembly: GCA_000688135.1. Taxonomy (NCBI): domain Eukaryota; kingdom Metazoa; phylum Nematoda; class Chromadorea; order Rhabditida; family Ancylostomatidae; genus Ancylostoma; species Ancylostoma ceylanicum. Next base: position 354,966 of record JARK01001555.1, read on the forward strand.
TCATGTCACAATTAGTCTGAAGGCCAAACTAGACCCATCTCTTCACATTTTTGTCCTCTTTGCTTTCCAAGACTATGAATGTCTATAAATTCAGCTAAACATCGACGCCGCTCTTGTCTGGACTGTGATGGATTTTTGTGGATGGCAGGTGACAGGAATGAGTAAGTCCGATGTTTGTATCTGTATCTTAAATCTAGAGCACAATCTATTCCGCGCCACCACAGAGTTATTGGCCAACGTGCTGGACTTGAAATTAAAAAAATATCAGAGTAAAAATAAACCGAAGGGCTAGTGAAACAAAAGAGAAAAAGAGATGAGAAAAGGAAAAGAGTGATTACGGAAGCTGTATGAAGAAACCAAACGCATTCAATTTTTTGTAGTAAGACCACTATATCGTTTTTTTTTCAGAGAAGAGAACACGTGCCCCGCGGCGACAATGCTACGCCCGAAAAAGCTGATAATAAACTGCAATCATAGGCCTGGCGAGGTAAGGTAACATTACCTCATCGTACGCTCCAGCGCGTGTGTATTTACTCATGACGACCGGTCTGTTACAGGAGTCTAAACGTGAGATCCGAGGATTTGTTTGCTCCAAAATCCAGAAGCCAAAGCGGTGAATGTGTTTGCTACCCTGCATCAGTGAGAATCACGAAATAAATTCTTTTTCAAAGCATTCGATGGTCTTTGCATGCATTAGAACTAATTTTCACGGACTTCTAAGCGATGGAGACAGTTATGGCATGTTTGGAATCAAATGATTGACCAAAGCAGCCCAGAACTCCATGTTTTTGAGGATAACGTGGCACGCTTCTAACGGAATTATCAACAAACTGCGGCGAAAATTGTGTCAACCATAGGATAGTGGAATTATCTCAATTCTCAACATATCCCGACTTATGTACTTGATACCAGCAACAATTCATAGGACAAATATTATATTAGGTATTAACATAAATCCTTGCGCTTTTTTTTTCGGATGCACTTTTCTCCACCTATTTGTTATCCTTCAGGTACAAATCATATACGATTCGAAAGCGCTAATCTTCCTCTACAAGAACTTTGCGAGCGTTTTTGGAAAACTGAGAGCTTGCTTGAGTTTTGAGCCTGCGAAGTGGAGCATTAAGTCAGTCAAAAACAGCGCAACAGACACCTGCTTATTCTGGCATGCAGCTAAAGGTCGAAAAGCCATCAGAACTGGCCAAACGACCTGTGCTAAGTAAGAAAGAGACATCTTGCTTGAAATGGTTAATCAGCAGCGATTTTCGAAGCTCAAGGAAGATATATTTGGTCTCAATGACACCAATCACTTCGATCAAACAGATTTTCGTCGAGAGGACCTGGGAAGTGCTCCATGTGAATCGTATGGTCTAGGTGGACGTCGTACCTCTCAAAGCTATCCAATAACTGGGGTAATTCTCCATTTGCACGGGTCTAGCCATCTTACTCCATGATGACGTCGGACCCCACCCTTGCCAGCATCGCCAGACTGGTCCTACAACATTTCCACTGACAATGTTCTTCCGCGTTTATATTTTACAGAGCTTCCACGTTCAAACAGTATCGAGTGCTTTCTGGTCCCTATTGAATACAAAGAGGAAATGGTGTTTTCCTCCGAATCGGAGTTATTCTTCTCAAACCTAAAAATCAAGTAATTCAATAGTTCTATGAAAATGCATGATGATATTATTGTAGAGGAAGAAAAGAGCTTTCAGCAGGTATAGAACATGTTAGGGAATAATGGCAATAGGGTCGAGGAAAGCGGAACTGAAGAAAGCGCAAGGACTTATGTTAACACCTAGTACATGGCTGAGAAACGTGTCAAAAGTACACGTGAAAAGAAGTATAGGTGCTAGTTTTCTAATAGGAGCAGATTTGATTCATTATTTTTTATATTTTTCATTATTTATTATATTTATTTATTTATTTATTAAAGGAGCGTATTAGCCAACTCAACAAACACAGGTTAAAGGAAGTGAAACGAAGAAGTAAAACGCGTTGACACACGTCATTTATGATGGTATCACTTCATCGGCATCCCATATTCACTAGTCAGAATGATATGGTAAGATTGTGCCACCTCAGAGCCTCATTTAGTATAGGTCTTTTCGTACCGTGAATATCGTAGATTCCTCCATTCGATCTTTTATTGAGAAGCTTTTGGTGTTTAACACGGTCGTCAAACCAGGCTAGGGAAGCAAGAAGACAAACAAACTAAACAATCAATGAAATGAGCAGAAAAAGCAGGTTCAGAATATAAATTCAGAATTATACAGTGAATTGTTAAGCAGTAAATGCAAAAAATCACAAAATTTGCATATTTGCATGAGCATATGTGCATATAAAGACGCTGACGAAGCAAAGATGTTGTGTTCATACAATTACGAATTGCCATGTTACTACTTCAGCTACTGTGGATTGCAGTCATTGCCAAAGGTTGGTTCTTTATCGATTATTGCCTGGTTCACTCAAATACCAGTTTCTGGAAATTCTACATCAGTGACGCAGTATGAGCAGCGTAAAGGGGTTTTTACAGTTCTGACGCGCCGCGCTGCGGCCTACACTTACTCAGACAAACCATCGCTCGGCGCGCGCGACAATCTCGCTGGCCGCGCAGGTAAGGCCCCGGGACCAGCGAGATTGTCGCGCGCTCCGAGCAAGCAAGATTGGTGCGCGCGCCCAGCGAACTCGAAGCGCGCGCCTAGCAGGATTGGCGCGCGCGCCCAGCGAACTCGGCGCGAACGCCCAGCGAACCCGAGCGTGCCCAGCGATGACGTCACAACCGCTAAATATTGGGTGATGACCAACCTCGGCTGGAAACTCACGTTATTGAGCGACAGGGGGCCCCTCCGGAGTGTTCGGGTGGTACATGACCACCTTCGTAAAGATACTCACCATGCCCTCCAATTCCCGAGGTGCTGGCGAGTGAACAAGATCCCGACTGACGGAGTCCCTCTGATGCTGCTTTGTATTTCTTGCAGGTTTTCTTGCAGAGAGGGTGCGTTGTCACGCGCGCCGAGCGAGCGTCTCTCGTCGTCTGCGTTCTTCGAAAATCATCCCTCGTCTGCTCCGCGCCTTGCGAAGTTCTGCTCCGGTAGAACCGAGCAACTTTACCAACCTGCACTCCAAAACTGTACTATTTCCTTCTGCTCCGGGCCGAGCGACAGAAGGGTCGCTCCTCGCGGAGCCCTCTATGAGGTGCGCACCACTAGCGAGGGTTCGTCTGAGTAAGCGTAGGGCGCGGCAACGCAGTGCGAGCTGGCGCGAGCTCGCTACGTCGAATGCCGCAAGGGGGTCCTTGTACACTACTTTCCACGGTGCGTCATTTTGCGAGCTCAGAAGAAGTGAAATGTCATGGAATGGAGGTGTAGTACAGTAGACTATGAATAATAATTCATTGGCTGAAGGAGAAATGCACAACGTGAACAAATTCTGTTTGTGACCTTCGCTGAACTCAGATGCCATGAATGAGAATTAGAAGTTTAGAGGCAGCACCCACGAAAAATTTTGTGTTGGAGATTTCGCTGAATTTTCGGGTTTTCAGGAAAGATGAACTCATAGGCAGTGATGAAACAGCGTGAAACACGCCGGAAGACGGAAAACCAAGGCACCGTTTTCCATGTGTCCAAAGCGCGGATGAGTTTTCCGCTGAGGGTATACGCGCGTATCATCACGAATTCTTGTGAATGGTGCGCATTCCATAACCTACACTGTACAATATTCCATATACAACATGATATATTGGGCTGGACCACTCGCAGCATGTCACGTCAATAGCGTAAACTGGCGTGGCGGACAAAAAAAGGGCCACGCTCGACTATGTGTCCACGGCAGTATCTCCACAGATAGGCCGCTTTTTTCTGTGTTCAAATTACCATTGTGATTGTCTGGCAGCAGACCACACAGAGAACGATTCACCTCGAAAGTGAGAATTCCCGTGGGTGCTGCCTTTAAGGGTTCAGGGGTCTGATGTATGAAAGTCCTATCATAGGCGAATTCTTGTCAAAACGAAGCTTATAATCATAGATAAATTGAGTTGTTTGACCATAACAACGTTCCCCAGTGTAAGATAAAATCCGCACCCGATCACTATCAGGGTTCTCATAAATCGGTCCCAGAATGGTGTACCGACAAAACAGTCTTGAGAACGTGTGGAAATTTAGAATGGAAGTAGAAGCTGCGAGTTTTTCTAGTTCTATGCCGACATATTGCAGCTTCTTTGGCTGAAGAGGAGCAGGCCAAAGTGACCGCAGAAACTGATGCTCCTATGCCTTCAACAGCTGGACCTAACGAAGAAGTGAAGATTCTTCCAGCAGATGATGTCGCAGCAGTTACTCAGGAAACGGAGGTCAGATTAAGGAATCATCCGTTTCATTCATTCTCACAAGCTAGAAAGTTAGTTGGGCCAACTTAATGAAGTCTATTTTACTGCATCCTAGCCATAAACCTCCCTTCTTATCAAACCATAATATGTAGAGTCCCGGAACGAAACTACAGTTCCCCAAAGAGGTGAGACGGTTCTTTGCTACAAAGCTGAGAGAGGTCGCTACTCCACTTGTGGTTGCGCAAAAACAAAGCAATGCATTTTTTTTATTCCAGGACCTTGCAATTTCAGGAAACAACGGCGCGAGCAGCTACAGAATCCAAGACAGACGCAATGCCTCCCGCCAATAAAGGAATAGTGGAAATGGTGACACTAAAAACTGCAGTCACGGAAGAAGTAACGGGGCCTTCACAAGATGATGTCACATCAGTAAATAAGAAAACGGAGGTGGGATAGAAGAATTATTCCTCTCTACGACAACATTTCTCCTACCACTTCGACTTTTACTAGTTCCCAGAAGTTCATTGTCACCAACTTTATAAAAATAACTTTACTTCGTTACGCTCTGATTGTTGTATTTATCACTTCATCTTGATCCCGAACTTCGCTTCCAGGAGGCTACCCCGGAGGACACGACGGTAATGGATACTACCATAACGCCGCAAGAGGACGTTAGTTCAGCTGTAGTTGAGCAAGAACTTCCAGAGCGCTATTTTCAATTCCAGTTTTCCATTTGCAGAAAACAACAGCAGAGGCAGCTGAGAAAGCGGCGACAGACGGTGAGCCTCCCGCTACCACGGAAGAGACGGAGACGGTGAGGCCTAACATCTGAATCATTGAGGCTTTTCTCTACTCTATACGAAAAAAAAACCATTCAAAAATCACAAAACCACACGAACTGTTTGCTTGGCTATTCAGTTCTTGTTGAATATCAATTTCCATGTCGAATTTCCTTTTGTTTTTACAAGCAAAAGCCTTCGGGTAACCCCAATTTTACGAAATCTGTGATTCGGGTCTCTGTTCCATGGATTTGCAGAAAACAAAATAAGAACCAGCTGAGAAAGCGGTAACAGATGGGGAGCCTCCCACTACCACGGAAGAGGCGGAGACGGGGAGGACCAACACTTTAATTACTGAGTCTTTTCTCTTCTTTTTCAATATCTCAAAAACCATAAAAACATTGTTCCTTACTATAGAAGAGAGGATATAATTACTGTCTAGATATTGGAATTTCACATTTTCGGGAAACTAGAAAAAAACTAGGAAAAATAGCCGAAGAAGAAAGGCTAACCTCTCCTATACTTCTTCTACATACTCATTGCCTAACAATTCCTATAAAGCATCAGGTTGAGAAGTTAATCACAGATAACAACTCAATGTAGCCTACTTTTTCTCAAGGAAACCACAACCACGACCACAACCACAACTACAACCACATCAGCACTTCCGGATCCCAAAATTATGTATGAGAATTTGCCGGAACCAAGGTTCAGTGATACGATTCGCTACGTAAGGAAGGATGGTACAGTAATGGATCACTTCGTGAGTTGAACGTCTTCGCAAGACTTTGCATGTACTATTAGGTTGTCGAGAAATGATTGAGACACTCCAGATTTTTACCACTTTTTAAACTTTTTCTTTTCAATGAGGAAACCTCGGGACTTGTTGTGGGCACAATGTGTACCCATCACCTTAGGCCACCCTTCAGAGTCAGACTTGTCTCCACAGGTTAAAAAATCAAGAAGTCACAGGTCGAAAATTCCATCAATCAATGCTCAAAAATCCTCAAAGTTGGCGGAGTATTGCTTGGCCAAGGAGTGCCTGAGCGACCGAATAAGATGTTAGTTGGAGAGTGCAAGATTGGGCAAGGTTATCAAGTATGGCAGAGCAGTCCATGCTTGCTCCTCCTGCTAAGGATGAGTCGACAAAGCCATATGAGGGTGATTTTTGTGCACCAAAACGTGCACTTCGACAAGTCGATGTCTCTTTTCTCCATATTTGCCAGTCGTTGCCCTGAATTGATTATTGCAAAAGGTGTTGTTGTTCATCACGTTGCGTGCCAGCAACTTCGACGGAGCATGTCTTGCTCCTAAGCTCAGGAGGTCGCATAATTGGTAAATGTCTTTGAAAAGACATATCTTCCAAAACGAAATACCAGAGCCGACTGTTCATGGTTGCACGACTGACGAGCACCGGACCAAATGCCATGATGGTATAGTCACTCTTCCTGCTATCACTGGCGCGCAACAGAAGCTCGTGAAAGAAAATCACTTGAATTAGTTGCCTTTGCATTCTCGCTCCTACTTGCACCATGGCGTAACGCTACGCCATGTCATACCCATGGTGTAATTGCTCAGGGAC
>JARK01001556.1:0-20478 GCA_000688135.1 Ancylostoma ceylanicum
TCAGAATCCCGAAATTCCACAGACAACAGTATTTCTGCATAGTCCTGCATGGGATTAGCTGGACTGACCATTTGAAAAATTTTAGCGCGAGTGGGGTTCGAACCCACGAGGACTTACATCCATTGGAACTTAAGTCCAACGCCTTAACCACTCGGTCATCGCGCTGCGAACTTGTCAGAATCCCGAAATTCCACAGACAACAGTATTTCTGCATAGTCCTGCATGGGATTAGCTGTACTGACCATTTGCAAAATTTTAGCGCGAGTGGGGTTCGAACCCACGAGGACTTACGTCCATTGGAACTTAAGTCCAACGCCTTAACCACTCGGCCATCGCGCTGCGAACTTGTCAGAATCCCGAAATTCCACAGACAACAGTATTTCTGCATAGTCCTGCATGGGATTAGCTGTACTGACCATTTGCAAAATTTTAGCGCGAGTGGGGTTCGAACCCACGAGGACTTACGTCCATTGGAACTTAAGTCCAACGCCTTAACCACTCGGCCATCGCGCTGCGAACTTGTCAGAATACCGAAATTCCACAGACAACAATATTTCTGCATAGTCCTGCATGGGATTAGCTGTACTGACCATTTGAAAAATTTTAGCGCGAGCGGGGTTCGAACCCACGAGGACTTACGTCCATTGGAACTTAAGTCCAACCACTCGGCCATCGCAATGTGAAATGATTATGAACCTTATTATTCACACAGCCCTCGGTCGTTGGCCTTCTATAAACTGTTCTATCGTTCACACCACATCGCTTTATAGCTAGATGAGATGGTATAAAAACCTGAATGATCTCTCACCTTGTTTTCATAACAAGAACCTGGTCCCTCTCAATATGTTGCACTGCAAAACGAAGTGCTGCATACGTTATTGATCGTATAGTTTCGATCGATACAGTATTGACCAATACAGCTAGAGCACTGAGTACTGGAGGTTCTCCGTGAACTATCAGTCGTTGTTGTTCAGGATCTGTTGAACTCAGCATCCTTGCTAGCATGCTTCCTCCACAACATGGGGAACTATGCAACATTACAACTCTTCCTAAAAGCGCGAACCAATCCATGAGGCAGAAGTTGAATGCATACAACATGGAGTACCCTTCATAGGCGGTATTGTTGCTCGCACTTCGTCAACAAATATGTTTATGTCCATCCGTGCGACGCGGTCGCAGCACGTGTGAAGCAGAGGTGTTAGACGCGTCGCATGATTAATCGATAATAAAGTATCGGATGGAATTCGGACGAAGTACACATACCGATCTGTTATTGTATAGATCATCCAACTGAAAAACAAAAAAAGCAAGAGAATAGGTCGTGCAGAAAAATTAAAGAGAAATTTCAAGTATAGGTAAGATACCTTACATCCTTGAGCTCTTGCATGGTGCCAAACCCGTCATTAAATAAGAGAAAATCATACTCCTGTGCAATATCAGTGGCATCCAATCGATACCTGCAAGGAACAATTTTGCCGCTAGGAATAACTAATTAAAATTGAACTAGCTAATTAAATATCGAGGACAGTAGGCGACAACATGGCATGTCCAGTGACGTAAATATGTTACATACTTATTTTTAGGAACATACACAAAAAAATACACAAAATTCGCTTTTATTCAAGCAAAATCCGTGATTCCTCAAAATGTTCTTATAATATGAAACGGTGCGTAAACAATCAAAATTTTGTAGGAAAGTCAGCGGTTGACATGCGCCTCCCAAGAACTGGTTAAGGTAGTTTTTTTGTGGAGGTAATCCTAGCAGTTATAATTCCTGGTTGCCCTCTTTTCCCGGAAACATGGGATTTAAGGGTGTTCTTATAACTATGAAGCGCGCTGTATAGCATATGGAAAATTTGTAGGAAATTCAATGTTTAATCAAAAATGCTGAAAAATGGCGCAAAATCAACCATGGATATGAACTCAACTCAAGTGAATGATGTTCGAAGTTTTGAGTGCATTTCGTCCAACTAAGGTGTGGTCTTTACAAAGAAAATAATCCGAATGCCGCGACGCTCTCAGGGCGCGTCGCGGATAGGGATTCCGAATGCCGCGACGCTCTCAGGTCGCGTCGCGGATAGGGCAGCACTGGACACTTGACAAGAGTTGTCAAACAGTCTGAATGTGATTTTCAGGTAACTGTTTTCGCGCCGGAGCTCCGCTTTGTGTGGTCAGATCTCAATCATTTTGATGTGGTAAATCTTCTCGATCGGACGTACCACCAGCTAGTTCTCTGTTCCTTTATTCTCTCATGCATTACACATGATTTTTGAGACAGGTGAATGCATAAGATACCGAATTTCTATTGGTTTGTTCCCACCATGCCTGTCATGACTCATGCTTGTGTGACATTGTCCATACCCAACTGCTAACCACTGGTAATCATACCCATGGGTATGAAAGTACCCGTAGTTCATAATGATGCATCCATGTCCTGGCATGTACCGAAATGCGCAGTGGTGCGGAACAATCAACATGTCTCTGCAGTTTTAGGATTACAGTCAAGTGTACTATATCAGAACAGGGTGTTGATGGATGGGTAATGTCATGGCTTCTGCTCCCACGAACTCATAGTTCATCGCTTCATACCACAGCTTCCGTTCTCATCATTGGGTGATTGCTAATTTTGTGACTCCGCATCCTTGTGCTTATGGAAGGAGGACAAAGAGAGCCTGGGCTATTGATGAGTGCTTCGGTAAAAGCCTATGATAGGTCAGCCAGACAAGCATTTCGGTACAAGTTTTGGTGACCCTACGATAAGCAAGGGCGCGTGGGGCGCAGTGGTAAGAGGCTCGCTGCGTACGCACACGGTCGATGGTTCGATCTCGCCCGCGGCCAACCAAGCCGTCCATCCCTCCGGGGTCGGTAGATTGGTACCAGAGGAGTCTGGGAGGATGAAGCACTGACTTGGTTCATCGGACGCCCTCCGCAAGTCACTGTACAGGGCACATACGCATTCAACGGTTCTACGATGCTCAGATGAAGTCGAATGCGTGGCGCATCCCACGTGACGGGATTGATCAACGCCGACCACTTTATCCTTTATCCTTTACGATAAGCAAACGACCAAGTTATATCCCTTACTTGGACCTATTCATTGTTCAACAAGACGATATTCAGTAAATCCTAAGGTCGGCTGTAACAAGCGGTTTGGCCCTGGAATTGTAGCTCAAGTCTAAGTCTAACAGTGAACGCCCTCTTTTTCACTTTCTTTATCACCCCATATAATCACTCAGATACTATTGTATAGCTAGAAGGATAACAAAAGATTAAGTATTCTGGTGTCTGAGCAGTTGAATTATCAAAACTCTTTTAGACCGCGATGCAATCCGAACAATGCTGATAGTTTACTTAAAATGGTTACCTTGTGATCACATTGAAGAATTCGACGTCTCCAACTTGTTGCTGTTGCGACAGCTTCCGTACCAAAGTGAACAAATCGGATTCCAGTAGGACAATGGCACGAATCATTCGGTAAAGCGCATAGAGAAGCAGTTGCAGTGGCATCAATAGATATGGATCAATCGAAAACATTCTGGAAAAGAGCACATTTTGCAAGAGAAAGCGGAGATACGTATGAATATCCGAAATACGGTTCACGAGCTCGGCTAAGTCTGCATCATCGAGAAGTGAAATTTTAGAGCATCTTCATGTAATGAGATCTACATGATGCAACAATTATGAGAGCTTTGTAGAGCAATGAAAGAGAAATCGAATAATCTAATGTCAAAGTATCTAATTCGATCAACACACTATGGGTTAGTCTTGTGCACTTCTGTTGTGAAGCATTTTCTCTATGTGATCTTTTAGTGCTGCGTTCCAGTGGAAAAATGGAGACATAATAGGATGCAAGAAAGAGGACTAGAAAAACCAAAAAGAACGACAAAAAAGTCCTCCAGTTTAATTTCTAATTTCGCCAAAATGTGAGCACTGCTGAAGAGAAATTGCCTGAGGCGCTGCCATGTGCGGGTTCTTTGACATGGAAAGACAAGAATGTAGCTAACCTATTCGATGTATTGGGTTGAGCAATGAATTCTTACTTTTTTTCATCTTAAATTCCTTATTGATAATCAATCATTGTTTCGCTGGGTATCATAGACCACTTTGTAGCTCTTGGTTTACTCTCCATAAATATTTTGACCGATTTCCTTAATTCTCGCCTCACCTTATTTTCTATCGCATGGATGATGAAATCCCAGTTTCACTAGGAAGAAACCTCCGACAACTCCTACAACATACTAATCTATCAATTTAAATACCTAGATACATTGTTATATCAGTGCTATAGCTTAAATCGAATAGGAAAACTGAGGTAAGCAAATTACAGGTGTGTCATTGTGAGGGAAAACGGGGTGTGGTACTGTTTTGCGATTGGTTCGTTCAAACCCTTATCCCGCCCATTACGGCTGACTCGTTCCCTTCGCGCGCGATTCCACTATACAAAATTTGAATGCGACCAGGACCAGTTGTTGATCGTAGAGGGCGGGAAGACCCCGCCTTGCTTTCCCTCACGATGATACACACCCGCAAATTACAACAAAATTAACACATTCGCGACCTTACACTTTCGGCATGGTGCGTCGCTTGGGACACAGGCGGTCCCTTAAGCACGCTTTTGTGCTCAACCGGTTGAGCACGCGGTCCCACGCGTCGCACCATGCGTGCTCAACCGGTTGAGCACATTGTCGCGAATGTGTTAAAGAATGAAATCTCCTCTCCGCCATACTGGGAAGTTCACGAGAGGACCTAATTTTTCGGCCTATCTACCCATATGTGAATAAGTGAACGAAATGAATAAATGGACTGCATTGATTTACGAGTTTTTTTTGCATTTTGTTTGATACATCATCTTCCCACAACATCAATTATTTCATTTGTAAGGCTGAATAAACATAGAATTGCCGCCTAAATATGAAATGATGGGGATTCCCTCTCCATGCAGCTCAAAATAGCTTCATTTCTATGTTGACCACCCCACGTTGTCAGATATTTCGATTATAGTGGGATTGTGAGGAATAAATAGTCGTAATCATGCCGGCTCAAACAAACAATCCTGCTGAATAGAAATGAATGGAAGTAGTGAAAAATAATACATACATAATAGAAATATGTACATAGATGAATGAATAACAAATGGGCTGAAGAATGCGAGAATAAAAAGAAAACTGCTAGGATAGTGTTCTTTACCAAACAAAGCGAGAAGATATTCGAATATCCAACATCTACAGATCACAGCTATATTTCCTTTCGATCAGCTTCCAGTACAGCGGCGTAATCTTCCTTCTTTATACGTTCTGTATTTACTAATCTCAGTGTTTTTTTCTAAATTTTTTTATTCTGACTATTACCGTTGAGCCAGTGTACCAGTTCACTGTCTATATTTGTTTTTGGTGCACCCAGAGCGCTTTGAATAACTAAATAAATGAATCTACAAGGGCTCACAGAGTTGCAACACATACGTAGATCTGCGTTGAATTTTCAGCGCGAAGCAAGACAACACAACTATTACGAAAACGTTTAGTAAGAATTTGGGTGCATGGTTTCCGCTAGACGAGGTGGCAAACAATTGCTGGTCTCCAGTTCGAAGAATAATCCCGCAAGTATGGGGCTAAGAAACGAGGAAAGGATTCTAGTTATAGTAAAGATGTATAATTGGACGACCTTGCATGAAATCGAATTCTCATATACAGTGCCGGCCAAAATTATATAGCCTTTTCAACTTTCCTCTATTACCTCTGTTAACGCAATGCTCGGCTTAACGTGAAGACTTCAAGTTCAAACTTTTAACTTCAACGAATTTCGAGTCTCTACAACTATCATAAAAATTTGAACTTCAAGGCTTCACGTTAAGTCAAGATTTACTTTAGCAAAAGTTATGGAGGAAAATTAAAAAGGTAACATATTTTTGGCCGGGACTGTATATGTAGTACTAAAAATGTCCAGTCAAATTATACGGAAGGGGAGGGCGTGAGGTATTGCATATCGGTTGCTTAGCTATTTCTCCGTTAGAAACCCACTTTTTGGCATTCTCTCCTTTTTGCTAAATAGAGAAAGACTTAAGCTAAGACTGAGTTTTGCAGGAGACCCTACTTCTGAAGCAATTTGTCATGGAGCATATTTTCAAACGAATGCGGTCCATTTGGCGATATTATCTGCAAAATTTACAGAAGAGCAGAAGTCTCCATGGAAAGTTTCGTTTTCCGAACAATTCTTGGAGCGCAGGAAGTGCTCTTTCCAATGGCAATTGCGTTTTCTCAAGGAAACATGTCGCAAGGAAACATGGAAAAGAAAACCTTCGGCTTTCCCAAGCCCCAGTGAAAGCTTCCCCAAAAGCTTCTATCTTTCAAAGAACTCTTTCTCCAACAAAACGAAACGACAGCCGGTGAGTAGACGATGCATAAGAAGTCGTGTAAAGATGCTACGAAATATCTGTTAAAATCAGTGAAAAAATCACGATCTGGATCAACCGCCTCTCTCCAAATGCAGGACTTGATCTTTCGGTCCAGACAAATCTCGGAATATCCTCGTTCTCCACTCTTATGAACAGCCGGATTTTGCGTGACGGTCTCGTAATCTTAATTAGCAAAACGAGGCAGCACTTAATCCTACCTGGAACCAAGGTCAGAATCCTTCTTCTTCTTACATTACTACTCGTAAATTGCAGGATAAGCCAATCAGCCTGTAGAAAATCTGCTTTGGAATTTCCGTTGAAATTTTTTTGCGCTATCCAGCAAGTTCTCAGGAAGATTTCGGAGTCAAAGAGTAGAGTGAATCCAAGGGTAGCATGCATCAGTGAGAATACCCAGGGTAAAAGTGTCAACATCCCTTAAATTCACACTTCGTGAGCATGAAGGTTAACACTTCTACCGGGGGTAATTTCGGCGATGCATCCAGGCTCAGCATTATCAGTGGCTGCTACAGAGAAATTAGCTAAACGAAAATTGAACAATACCTTCTTCCTCAACCCCTCTTCATCTTGTCTGGACGAAACAATGTCTCTCAACAATTCCCATGTTCTTTCCTCTCTCTTTTTTTTCTTTCTTTTTCTTTCATGAAACGTCGGGCAAAAAAATATTTCCCCCTAACAAACCTGGTTGGCATAACAATAGTATCAATATCACTAAATAATGTGTTTTCACGGATCAAATAAGTGAAAAGGAGATAGAAGCAACCGTAAAGAGTAGAAATCCAGGAACAAAGCATTCAAGGATAATGACGTCACGTGATAGACCACAAGAGAACCAGGATTATTGAGAATTCGTTTTTGTGTACTTAGCAAGGCCAGTATCACGTCAACAATGTACTACACAGCACCTGTAACAACGCCAGGCCGTTGTTCCAGGAAAAATCAACACTTCGTCGCGTTAGGCTCGTCAAGGCCCCTCCACTAGGACATTCCCGGCGCCTCGTATATCAAACGACTAATGGAGTGCTGGAATGTGTGCGATAGTTCGCGTGAGAGTGTGGAAAAATGTGCAAACGTAAGCGGTCCGGCGGCGGCCACCGCAGCCGAACGGCACAGCTGACTTGGCGGCGACGGGGCACCCGTTTCGCCGTGATCAACACGTGCCCCGTGTGAGAAAAATGGAGTGCCCGCTCGTCATGAGCGATTAATGGATAGTGAATGATGTGCTTTCTAAAATCCATTGTTGAAAGGCAGGCAACGTAATAGTAGTAGCATAGCAACTGCTCCCAACCAACAATTTACGATCGTGGTGAAACTGGGTGAATGTTGATTCAGGCACAATGGAATTTCTTCAAAATGGGTGTGTATAATCGTGAGATAAAAAGGGGCGTAACCAGGTGACCCCGATTGGTGCGTTCAAGCCGCCCATCACGCCCACATATTTGAACTCGAACGACGTCAATAATACATGGTGGACTTGTGTTTAGGGCCGTTTGAGTTCAAACAAATGGGCGTGATGGACGGCCCGAACGTGCCAATCAGCGTCTCCTGGCTACGCCCCTTCTTTCTTCACACCCCTAAAAATTGAGGACCAGCAGCGGTATGCATTGATGACCCTGGAAAAATACACTTCTCCCCCGAACCAGCTGAACTTCACGTCGGGTTTCGAACAAAAAAAAGTCTCATCTGATCAAACTAATACACATAGCGCGCGTCACTGGAAATGAGTTTTCCGCGAACTGGCGAAGCACGCGACGCGGCCGCGCTGCCAGCGCTGCAATTGCCGCCGTAGTAGCAAACCCAGGATTTTCTGGATACGCGCCCTGGAAATGAAAACATGTCCATTTCTCAGTAAAATATCTTCTGTTTTTGCGGAACTCCTCTTTTCTTTCAAGCTGAACGGTGTATACATATGTGTCCAACAGGCAGGCAATAGGCACATGCGTTTGGAGCAGCACTCATGGAAGATCAGGTGTCTGAGGTTTTTGAGCTTTGTTATGAGGATTTGTTTACATCAGATGATGTCTCTGCTGCTTCAGGAAAGCCGCGCCAGCAAAAACGTTGCAGCTTTGGAAGTGCAGGACGTCGAGCTCACTCATGAAGTGTAAGTCACGCTCATGTCGGGGCGTCGAATAGTATGGAGAAATCAACACATAAGCAGCGCGGATGCAGGGAGGTGGTGTCTCTACGAGACAGGGTTGCCAAATTTTCGAAATTTTTTGTAAAACAAATGAAAATTTTGAATTAGTTCACCTTTAGTTGTATTATTCCATTCCCCAACCAGGTCCCCGGAGTGTATGTAGGAGGCCCTAATTTTTTCCCACGCTCCCCCCCCCCCCTCACCTTCCTCCTCCTTCAACTTTTTGCGTCCGTTACTGTATATCAGCATTACATGACTGATTTATCATAAATTCCCTCTTTTTGCCGCATTGAAGGTTCATTTCCTCTCACATCTTCTCCCCTCCTTGGACGTTTCATCGCTCTACAGGTATTTTAACTACCAGTTGATTGATTCTGGTTTTTGCTGACCCTCCACCCTTTCTTTCCAGTTTGATGCCTTTCTGAAAGGCATTCCTTTGAGCCGACCTTTTTACTGGCGTCTTTTTCCTGAACACTTTCTTTGAACGTCGGCTCTGAGACGAGGCAAATGGTCGAAAGAATGAGCAAAACAGCTGGCAAAAAGGTAGGGTTGTCGTCGTTTTTTGTCCGTCTGCACCACACTTGCAAAGCAACGCCGTAAAGTGCCGAAAACCATTGAACAACGAAAACCCGTGGATTTCCGTGCTATTTGCTGGCTTAGAGCCAATGTATCCAAAGATGATGGGCAAAAATACATAGGTGATATAGTGCGTTCCACCCGAGACAACAGTCCTTCCTGGAGAAATTAGAGACAGAGAGAAATTCTGTGGCTGCGACGTGATATTGCAGCCCAAAAATGCCACCGTAATCCAAAAACATTCATGCAACGGTGATATATAGTCCTTCTCAAAAAGATAGACGGATTGCGCGACTGCACCATCGCGGCGGGGCCTGAACGAGGGATGCGGAGAGAGCATGCTTCAAATGAGAGGCTCGAGCAGGTCCCACCGCGATGGTGCAGTCGCAACACTAAGAAACCGCACGCGCAATCCGTCTACCTTTTTGAGAAGGACTATACATCATGATTTTCTGCAGTGTTTAAGCAGTAACTAACTTATCCTATGCTGTACGGTACCGAAGTACAGTAATATGCAGAAGAAAATGTCCGTGAGTTAGTCCAAGCGTGGTAAACTTTTTTTTTAAACACAAAGTTACAGTGCTTCTCATTTCTGCCTCTACACGCGCTAGTCTTCTTTTTATTTCGAGTTTTAGAACTTCATCCCTGTTGATGCTTACTAAACGACTATTTTGTGTCTTTAGTGGAGTTAGCGCTTGTCATTGCGAAGATCTGTCTTGTACTAGGGGCAGAATAGAAATATTAACAAAAAGGGCTTTGCTTGCAAACCTCAGGGAATCATGCTTTACCGTGGTCATACAGTCCTTCTCAAAAAGATAGACGGATTGCGCGTGCGGTTTCTTATCGTCGCGGCTGCAGAATCGCGGCGGGACCTACTCGCCCTCTCACTTGGAGCATGCTCTCTCCGCATCCCTCGTTCAGGTCCCGCCGCGATGGTGCAGACGCGCAATCCGTCTATATTTTTGAGAAGGACTGTACATGTCTGAATACGTCATTGGACACTTTTTGTTGTGCAAACGGCTGAAGCCGGGGGCACTTGTTAGAGATAACAAGGGTGCTTTCGACATGTTCCACACATTCTACCCCGCTGAGCGCAGGGATTTCAGATGGAGTAGGCCTGCGTAGGAAGCGCAGAGTGCGTTTGACAAGTCGAACAAGTTTTAGCTTGTTAGTCGCATTGATTTTTAGATAGGAAGAATGGAAACGATGCTAAAATGCCCATCTTCAATTTTTTTTTTTTTTGATTTTTGTTTTCTGCTCTGATTTCAAGTTGTTACTGCATTAACTACCTCTATTAGCCCACTTGTACATAATAAACTATCCTAAATAGCCATTACGACTATTTTTTGAGGATGCCCCCTCCCCCAACTCCCTTTTCACCCGGTTTGCCATCGTTTCAGATTCATCTTGCACCCACTGCACCTCAAAATTCGAATTCGAATTCAACGCGCGTGTGTCCGAGTTTCCGGCGCTGTGGCGGTCCTGAAACGCGCTCCCTGAACTGCACGCCGGCAGAAAGGGGCGAGTTTTTGAGGAGCTTAATTATTTCTGAGTGCGCCATCGAACGCTTATCGTTGTGTTGTTGCTGTGCGCTGCTTTTCTTGAAATGTATTCCCAGTTCAACTGCTGGCAGTGTTTCTTTCACATAGAGTGGCGCCTCGCTGATGCTTTCCCTTTCTTGGGAGGTGGAATAGTAGAGTTGAGTCCTGCAGCTTTGTCAGCTTTTGGTAGTTCGCATTTGTGTTTACTTACTCTTACTAGTTCACTATCCTCATGAACATACGCCCAATTCTGTGCAGATCAGTCTGCGTTTTCTCTCCCTAAGTTGACAGCAGCCACAAGTTATCCGTTACCGAATTTTCTCCAATTACCTTCGCATATCTTTCTTCTCTAACCTCTGCTGCAGTCATCATTTTTGCCTTTTTCAGGTAAAAAATGTCGCTTGCCAGGACGACATTGCTGCCGGTGACGAAGCGTGCCATATTTTCAATGATGGCTCGTTCACTTAGCGGTACTCAAGGTATGAGCAAATTGAGTTTTTGAATGAAAAAAATTGATTTTTGATTGTTCGTATCCTTCTTTGTATCTTTGACTACTTTAAAAAGTCGAAAGACAATAAAGAAAAAAGGCAGGCCAAAATCTGTACTAGGTTAAGTCGCCAAGGGTCTACATCCTTTTGGTTGCAACTTGAAACATCGGCTGTCTTCAATCTGCATTCAGCAGATATTTTCTTCTTAACTTTGAAAAAATTAGATGTTGTGAGAAGGGGAGAGAAGGGNTGCTTCAAATGAGAGGCTCGAGCAGGTCCCACCGCGATGGTGCAGTCGCAACACTAAGAAACCGCACGCGCAATCCGTCTACCTTTTTGAGAAGGACTATATACGCAGACGCATCCTTGAACAAATAAAAATAATGTGAATTAAAACCCGCAAAACCGCCGCGTCGCACAGTACGATGCGCCTGTTCACAATCCTGGCATGCCTGCATTCAGCTCGGAGGGACATTCGAGTCATCATTTCATGCACAAATACTCAGCTATCATCGCGGACGAAACGCACTGTAAGCAAGAGAACATTTCTTCAGCTTCTATAGAATTTGTGCGATTTATGCATTTGGAAAGTTTGGTCACATTCTTGCTGCGATTATTACCAGTAATCCTCCCAAAAACTGTTTGAAACACTTCCCAACGCAAAATATTCAGCATGAGACTGAGAACATTTTAAAGTCATGAGATGTCCACGGCAAATCACCAAGTTCAGAGGTATTATGGCTATTTTCGGGTTCTTTGGATATAGCGCGGAGAAGCCCTCATTAATGGTATCTATTTCAGACGTGACCTCACTACATACGTACATACCTACGCCAGATGTCCATCCAAGCAATACAAATGTACATACGAATGTCTATTGTCTCAAGCCGTTCCTCATTGCTAATTGCTTCCCTTGTCCAAGAAAAAACGTCCACTACGGGATAGAAAGTGGTGCATCTTCTCAAAGAGTGCATGATAGGTATAGAAATAGTGGGTTTCTTGACATCCACTGAATCCACCACATAAGATGTCCGGGTATTTTTTCCAGTATAGTTCTAGAATTTTTTACAGTGATTCCATAAGCGAGGGTCACTCCGAAGAGGATGGACTATCCCAATGGGCCCGACATTCTGCACAGAGTTTGACAAGACTCCAGAGAAACCCGATGGAAAACTTTTTTTTCTGGGCGGTGGAGTCTGAAGGGATAACGAAGCCGACTAAGTACTAGTGCTTGAAATCCAAGTTAATGATGTTAGTTACATACGAAATTGGATCACTGTAAGCTGAAGCACGATAGCTTGAAAAAGGGGAGGAGTAGGGGAGATTTTTCACGAATCAATCGTATGAATGAGATATGTAGCTGTTTCTCTAACTCATTCCTTGATACTATGATTCACCAGCGTTTTTTGATTATCATATTGGGTAGGTGTTATAGGAGGAAAAAGTAGACAAGAGGGTAGCGTTCAAAAAATGTGCCCTTAGCTAGATTTTGGGCCCGATCCACGGGAATTTTGAAGATAAAGGTATTGAAGAATAGATTT
Organism: Ancylostoma ceylanicum; assembly: GCA_000688135.1. NCBI lineage: Eukaryota > Metazoa > Nematoda > Chromadorea > Rhabditida > Ancylostomatidae > Ancylostoma > Ancylostoma ceylanicum. The sequence goes on from JARK01001556.1 coordinate 12,693, forward strand.
CAAACTTAAATAATTTAGTATTAGTATAGTACCTTTCGCGTTTTTCCACATTTTCTCGAGTTTTACCTGCTTTCTCTGAAGCGAAACATTCGTAAAAATCCATATATTAATAATTCAAAAATGATGAAAAGGCAACTTGCGGGCGTAAACACCTATAACCCCCCCCCCGCTTTTACCAATTATAGGCCTTTTTTCACCCTGATACTCCCTGGTCGTGGTATGAGTCTTAGCGTTATTGCTGACAAGCAGCCACAATTTGAGGTGCACTCTAACAGTGCAGAAACAAAGAAGTAAATAAATAAATAAACAGATAAGTAAATAAATAAATAATGATTTTGTTGATCAAATTGACCTGGAAGTGTTACTATTATATGTCAGCATAGGTGAAACCACTGAAATCACAAAAATTTAATAATTTCTTAAACTATTATAATTACAAAAAAGGAGTGAGTCGCGGGATGGTCAATAGGTTAAAGAAAATAGTTGCCATTATATGCCAATTGCATAAATAAATAAATAAATAAATAAATAAATGCGACGCATTAGATAAGAAAATTGCAAATGAAATTTTTTTTCAATATTTTTCTTACTTGAATTTTTCAATTTTCATTTTCAATCAATTTTCAATGAGAAATTCAAGTTCAAAGAGATTCGGAGAGATTTACAAAAGAGGCACTTCGTTTGCCAAGTCTATTGAATGGAAACGTGCCTTGTGTACGTAAGTGAGCTACTACATGCATGAATTTCCCGAGCCTCAGAAGAGATTAGGTAGAGCAACAAAACTGGGAGAAATGAATTCCAGGACTAATCGAGGATTAGAAAAGTGAAGGCCGTGTCACGAAAAACAACATGAAAACGATGTTGTCGGGGGGCATTCTCAGCACTGCAACGAACAACAACTGGCCTAAGAAGACTCGAAACGAGAGGACCCGCAGGCGGCGAAAACATTGTTGAGGAGTTGAGGAGACTCAGCGGTGAAGAGTAGCTGCTTGTGGTGGTGCTCTCAAATTGGACAATCACTGGGCCAACACCACACGTCGAAAAACGTCGTCCATTTCGCAAGTGCAATGAAGTTGCGCTCGCGGGCTAACTAGTGGCGAATGCATCCTGGAAACGAGGCGAATTGCTCTCGGAAAAGGGCCGCGTAGCGAGGACAATGGACGGTGCTCGCCCCCGGCCGGCCGCAGCCGGGGGCATTCTGGTCACTGAGCGCCTTTGAAACACATGACGGAGCGCCGGCAATTTTGTCCGTGACAAAAACGCACGTGCACTTTGTGTATTCCTTCAGCCCTAAAGACCATAGCTTAACCATAATCACTTCTAGCAGGAAACTTTCTAATGAGCTTACGGGGAAGCTCCGGCTGCACCTCGCATGTTTCAACCTCTAGTAAGGCCATGTTTCACCGGCAAATATAGTTCAATAGAGGCATGATGACCACGATTATGAAATATGCAGATGCAAATGTATATTGGTAAAGTTAACATCAACAGGTAAATAACTGGTTAAACTAATGCCAATGAAATAGATCGCCAAATAAGGAAGTATTCCTGGACTTCAGCAGTTCTTTTAGCATTGCTTAAAAGGCTTTCTCATAGTAATGCACGGAGTTCGACACCATCCACATGCATGGGGTGTGGAGCGTTACACCTGGGCTGGGATTCAAGGAACGTTAACCACACAAACCAACCATGATTAGCGTGAGTGTTCTTGTAGAGACTACGCAGTGAGAGGAGACGCAGGACGCGAAAGTTGGTTTGCTAGCCTGGGTTTGCTTGGTTATCCGCCTATGAATCCTAGCCCCGGAGAGAGCGGGGTGACCAAGCTCCGTGATTGGTCAGTTCACCCCACTGGCCAATCGCACAACTCGACCTCGCCGCTCTTTCCAGACATAACACAATACACCCATACGTATAGATGTTGCCCATCTGGGAAGGATACCCCCCTCGAGAATGGGTCGCAGATTTTCAGATTATTCTACAAAATGAGTAAAAAAAATGAGTAAAAATCAATCCTGTAGCAGTATATTTTTAATTGTTTATTTTTATCATGACTTTTTTTAAATAATCAATAATGACTTGCAATGCTATAATTACTATTTCTATTACTTTCATTTTCCATTCGGGCCCCCACAACGGCGGAGACCCTATTCCCCCCGCCCCTTCCCCCCGCCCACTTTCTGTGTCCACCTCTAATAGACGGATTTGGATGCAGGATCGTGGCGGGACCTCAAGGAGAATGCGGAGAGCGCATTTTCCAGGTGAAAAGGATGTGTCGGTCCCGCCACGATTCTGCAGCGGTCACTCTGTGAAACCACGAACGCAATCCGTCTGCCTTTTCGAAAACGACTATAAGATTCGTTTACGTGGTGACACCCGGAAGGTATAGCAGTACCGCTGCGTAGTCCTGTTAGTACTGAACGAGTTGCCAGTAACAACCCAAACCAGGTTTTCATATGTTGTGTCTTTATTTGCGTCGATTGTGCACGTCCACAGATATAAATGTAGCATACGTAGCAGGCTTCACGGTGCCGGTAGCGTAGGGTAAGGTGTCGAAGGCACCGCCCTATCTCAGAATCGTTTTTGATATTTCCGCATGAACAGAATCTCCAGTGGCTGTTGATCAGAATGGTATACGTGATTTCGTGCAAAACTGCAGAGAAAACCCGTTTTCATGCCTCAATCCTTGGGGAGACAGTGGGCGGAACCAAGGCGAGACTACAATATTTTCGCAGTATGTACCCCATCGCACGTCACACATGAAACGCAGTTTCTGTTCTGTTCAAGAGTGGCTGAGGAACTCTGACGGGGAATGGGAATTTCCTGAAAAGGCGCACTCCTCGGGTGAGTTATTCGTAAAGCGTCTTGGCCCCGCCCCCGGCTCCGCCCGCAAGCTCCCCAAGAATTAGGTCCCGAATACGGGTGCTTCGACAATTTTACACGGAATGACATATATCGTTTTGATCAGCATTCGATGGAGATTCTTCTCATGCGAACATCTCGAAAACGATTCTGAGATGGAACGGTACCTTTAAACGTTTGTCTGATTGCAAATCAAGGATAACGTCACTGGGGAAGTTATCCTCGCTCCAGAGCGATGTACCTTTTAGGGGAAACGCCGCTGTTAGTCTACTGTAGTGAGCCAGTGATCATTTTCAGCTGGTGCAATTCGACGCACAATTACAGAGAAAGATACTAATGAAGACTGCAAAAAGTAAGTATCGGAAATAAGTGCGTTGTGTTGCTATAGAAGTGCATTATAATTAAAAATTCTTGCAACGCATCACAGATTAGTAACCACTGAGCAAGTTTACTATTCTATGTACCATCCTCAAGGGTGTTCTACTAAATATTGCAGCACCTCTGGGAAGTACTCGAAGCTTTTCCCCCCTCCAGGAAAAATTGTTGCTTCCTCGTCTATTTCATACTATGCAGTTCCACTCGAGACGGATCTCACACCCTAATACATGTTCTGCTGGAAGAATGAATGAGAACAAACGTCTATAAAGGAGAAAGTGCCAAGGAAGATGTCTGAAAATGCCACTTGACGGATAGATAGAAGATGAGGCATTTTTTCTGCTTCAAAAAAGTGGCAAGCACGTCTCCCAGGAAACAAATGAAGCAAGAGGGGAAAACCTCAGAACTCGGGTCTCGAAAGCCTTCAGCGACTACATAGCGACAACATGAACCTTACGAAAAAGAATATAGCATTTTATGATATTTAAATAGTTACACCAATGAAAAACAGAAGAAAAAGGAATGCTTCCTCTTGGCTGTAGTACTCTGAAAAGGTGATCAGGTTTTGGCTGGTTTCTATTTACATCTGCTTACGCACCTTTTCCCAATCGCCGTCTATGGCCTGTCCCAAGCATTGGGTTCGTATCAACGTTGAGCGGATACGATATTTTCCAAAACTCGGATAGCGGTCCAGATAGCAGGTAGACCAAAAATCACAGGACAAGGGATGACGGCCAAGAGTCTGAGTCTCAACAAGAATTTTCTCATCCTGTCCAAAGGCAAGGGGTTCAAGGACTGTACTACCTCCCCATTCTCTACCCCAAGAATCTAAGCCACTGGTGAAAACTGATGAGAAGGGTGCAGGAACACTGGAATACGTAGCTAGCTTTTTTCTGTAGTTTACGACTGCCATCGTGAGAGAAAGTCGGAGTTGAAAATAACCGACTTCTAACCGGTATCCAGTGCTAGAAGCCGAAAGAACTGTCTGAACAATGGAAAGAGCAAAACCTCTGAGCAAAGACAGAGCGGATATTCAAATACGGATGATCTGCTCATCTCTAGGGTGTACTACACTGAATTCTGGAAAATTAAAGAATGGCAGGCAAGTGTTCAGGAAATACAGGCTACAGAAAGAGATCTGTAAAGGAGGTGGAATTCTGGCAATGCACTGAATGAAATAGGAATCGAACCAAGCCGTAGTTTCATAAATTCAGCAAAGAAACATAGGCCAAGCATCAGGCTCTACTTCACAGCGGAGTCTTGCTAATTAATTGGCTCATTAATCAACGAGACTGCTGCATTTTTATCTGTGTGACATGCAAGACTAGCTTTTACGTCAATCGCAAAGGAAAACAAAGCAACAACAAGGTCAGATCAAGGCCAACATTCACAAAGTCATACACTTGAACCAGTCAACTATTCCTCCTCACTTAGCAACGAATTGAACTCCTTGACGAGTCTATGAGGTAAAAATTTAAACATCGCCTGTCACCATGCAACTGGTGCATAAAAGGACAATTTCTAATGTATGCTCGCGTGCGTCAGAAGACCGTCACAGGCTCGCTAGTGATATGCCGCCATGAAAGCTCATAGACGATACTTCAGATTTTACGTGATTGCCTAGCAGTATTTCACACCTGATAATTATAGTCGTGCTGTCCTAGAGCGACATATGACGGCGACACTGACTTTGATGTATGTATATCGTTTGTAGGCGGGGCCTATCGGTTGCGCTTCCGACGTGGTGGATCAACAATCAGTCGATATCTATCAAAATCAGTGTTGGCTTGGCAACGACCTAAACCGCCATATCCTCGAAGATCAAGGGCAATTTATACCAGTCAGAAACGCGTGGCACGGATGCGCAGCCGTTGCGAGGGCAATAAACACGTGCGTCTGAGCTGCGTCCGCAATTCGACTAGTCCTATCCTTCATCAAATACAGGGGGGCATAATTTATTGTACATCGTTTGCTTGCTTATTACTCTGCGGAAGGGCAATGTTTTTTTTTACAAGCTAGGTCTCTCTTGATAGAGCTGGATTTTCTCTATTTTCTGATTACAAACATCCCCTGGATGCTCCGGGATGTGGCGGAGAAATTTTAGCGGAAACTTCAAACTCAGATTTTTGGTGCGAGGCTATTCCAAAAATTGCTCGAATGAGGAAACTAAGCCTTAGGTTTCGAGGAGCACAACTGGCCTGTGTCTGGGCCTGTTGGTGAGGCTGCGTTGCCATTCTGCAGCATTTTTACTCTAGTTTTTAGATCACATCAACAGTCTAGGTGATCTTTTAGTGGAAAAAATCCTGGAACTCAAATTTGGTGGAAATTGGCCTTTACCGGTGGCATGGAGTAGCCGTGATTTTTTGCCCGCATATTTCTTAGACTTCGCTTCCTTGGGAAACCCCAGACATAGCTAGAAAGAGCACTTTTTGCTCTCCAAGAACCATGTGAGCAGTGAAACCCAATTCGAAGATTTTGAGGATTTTCCAGGGAAAACTGTCACAACAACCCACTTTCTTCAAAAATTTGTTTCGAGGCTGACTGCGCAATAGCAGATCCTTTCCGAAAAAGCGGATCTTTATTAAAAGATACTTTGAACCGATCTCTATTTTGCAGAGAAAAGAGATGGGACAATCCATGGGTTCCTGGCGGAGAAATAAAAGATCAAACGTTATACAATAACTTATGCCCCCCTGTAGACGCATGCGCGCCAAACCCACGCACTTAGTATAAATAGCCCTCTATGTACAGCATCGTCTATGCTTTATCATAGGTCACACGTCTTACGCATGCACACATTTAGCATAGATTGTCGGAGCTCTCCTGGATGGAAGGCAACAAAGTCAGACCTCTTACCGTTTTGTTTCTTGTTTTATGCCGGGTCACGTAAGAAGGTTTCTGTGCCATACTCGCCTAACCTAAAGAAATTCGGAGTACGACTACAGAACATGGTTCTTCTTGTGGAACAGCCTTTCTGGTATAAAAAGCGGCAGAAATGCTGAGTGGGGAAGGTTCTGAGCTGTTAGGAAAGGGTGGACGAGTTCGAAGACCTTGAAAGTCCCCAGGTTGACCCCACTCCAATCCCTTATAAGATTCGAGCCTTCACCTCCTTTCTTATCCATTCTTTTTGCATGGAAATGTTGACCGACCAACTCGAGATTTCTCCACAAAGATTCAGAAGAGGTCATTAACTATGAGAACACCGCGGATGTCTAGAATTTTAAGACAAAAAAAAGAGGAGTGGTAAAAACTTCGGAGACCGAAGATTGAAAATCTGTCCACCTATTTGTTGTTTATTTCCACCTATTTCATTTGGCTTAGCTAATGGTAAGCTTTGTTTCTGACTCCACCATATCGCAGCCAGCGACAAATTCCATAGAAAACGTGTCTCGCACGGAGTAAATTATGGCCTCTCATTTTCTAAAATGAGCTTGCAATTGATCCTGGCGAAAAACAGATGACGATGGAAAAAGAGGGAGCGGAGGATTCTATGCAACCGACAGCGATACCCACGTTGACTAACTAAAGGAGGATAGGGCAAGAGTCCCCCCACCTAACCCCCCCCCCCTTCCTCCATAGCTCCAACCTCTGAGCAGGGCCTGGACCGCCCATTGAGATTACCCAGGTGAATGCGTTGATGCCCATGCTAACAGTGGGTGAATTGAGGGGGGAAGGAGTGGTGGAACGTTTACCCTGGGTAATTCGAGTGATGCATGCAGCATTAGGAATCTTTCTTGTACATAGATGAGTTATTATTTTCCTGGGTATCTACTCATTTTCAGGAATTCAATCAAAGTGGAACTTCTGAAAAAAGGAAAAAAAAACCCGAGATAAAGTAAAAAAGATTTACACCCATTTTCTCCACTTGCAAAATAACAGAGCCACCAATTTTGAGCAACTGCCTGCCATAAAACACATACTACTACAGGAAGTATACTCGCTAACAAGCCGTACTGGTGCTGGATGAAGTAACGAACCGAGCGGTGACAAGCCGCTGAAGCGAGACACCACCCATCACCGGAGGCATTTTTACGTGCATGAGCCGCATCTGCAGGGGGGAGGGGAGCAGCGTTGGCGGGATTTCATCAAAACTCGCGTACACTTCAACGACGTTTAGCGCTGAGGGGAAGTCACAAACAAGGAGCATTGAGCAGCGCGCCTAAGCCATCGTCGCTTTGACGTAATCCGATTTGAAAAGCATGAATTTTCGGCAGAAGCACGGCTTTCCGTCCGTGAAGACGAAGTGCGCCATTACTTCTGCAGCAGTGGGCCTAGGAAAATGAAAAGAAGAAGGTGACTCTGTCATTTTGCTCTTACCTAGCAGTCGTGTCCACGCAAAAATAGGAGCCCATGGGTTGAATGGCCCAAAATCTCAGAAATTTACCATACCCAGGGGTTATTGTCAGGCCGTAAACAGTCACATTACTCGCTCACGGTCCATCGCCATGCTGAAAAAGGGATTGCCCAAGAATCTTATGTATGTTTGTATTTATTTTCAGGCCTATGGGTCTTCATCACCAACTTCCTACATCGCCAAGCCTGCCCCCCCCCC
>JARK01001556.1:42051-67173 GCA_000688135.1 Ancylostoma ceylanicum
CCCCCCCCCCCCTACAATTTAGCATCTAGTCAGACAGTTTACGAATAATCATGAAGGGCAAGATCTGCGCTCTCAAAGCAAAAGAAAAAAAGAAAGCAATCTGTCATTATTGCATTTTCGTGGCTCTTACAGCTGAAATTATGCGAAGAGGCAAAGCATGGTTTTTGTGCTGCTTCATTTTCAAGCTTTTTTTTTGGCAACAGAAGGAAGAAAACAGGATAAGGTCTTGGCTGTGCTTTTGGCCACAAGGAAGCTTTGCATGAGGACGCAACCTTTCAATTAGAAACGCTCTTTCACAAAGGCTCGGCCTTTCAACTTTGACCGGGTGATAGTCATGAGACCTCCTAGAAACAAAGGCGTAGCCAAAGAAGACGGTAGGGAATTCTAATTCGGTCTGTAGAAAAAGTAAGCAGCTATGACTGGCACATGAGTATAGGCACCGATCACTCAAATCCCTCTATGGAGCACAGCGACAATAATTTTCGGTCTTGGCATTTTGTTCAATAGTTTGTAGATTAAGAATAGATTTATATCTGCTCTTACAGTGTATGCACTTGCAGGCATCGACTTTCGATACCGCGGCGTTGGACTATTTTATTATTCTTGGCAATTGTCACTTACATTATGATCTCAACCGTATTTGGGAGAGGAAGCGTGTAAGTTGGAAATTTTTCATTACAAATTATAAAAGAGACGGTTATACGGCAAGAGTTGCTACCTCTTGAAATTTTACTATCCAGCATACGCTGTTGAAAAAAATTAGTATAGTTGGGCGAGTGAAAAGGGAGTTGGGAGGGACATCATTAAATGGTCGGAATTTCTATCGAGGCAGATTTCCTCATGCCTAGGATGCTTGAGAGAGTTAGTTGATGTACTAATAACCTGAAATCAGAGTAGAAAACAAACAAGATTGAAAAATCGACAACAGGAATTTTTCGTTGTTCCCATTCTTCTTAGCTAAAAATCAATGCGGCTTATAAGTTGAAACTTGTTTAACTTATTGAAAGCAGTCTGCGCTTCCTACGCAAGCTTACTCCATTTGAAATCCTTAAAACGTGTTCAACATGTCAAAAGCATCTCTGTTATCTCTAGCAAGTGCCCCACCCCCCAATTTATTTTCTGCCTAGTTCGCGTTGTCTTCGCTTGCCAGTTTTTTTTTCATCATAGGAGTGCAAGAAATTTTATGAAAAGATCCTCAGAAATTGATCACAGCAGCACTGAGGCAGACATGATCAGAAGTTCTTGTTGTGACATGATAGTGGTGCCGCATGATAGCGCACATCACCTTCGCATTTAGCTACTGAAAAAAAATTGAGGTCAAATGCATCCCCTCTTTTCACAAACTAGTTTCCACGAACGTCCGCTTGTGAACAGAAACAGTAGCTAAGGAAATTTTTGACAACCATTCTCTCACCTTTACTGCGATTTATTAGGATGGTAACAAATTCCTGAGCCCTTTTTCATTTTTCTGCTTTAATTTTTACTTAACCGACAATGGTAACTAATTCCTGAGCCCTTTTTCATTTCCTGCTTCAATTTTTATTTGGCAAACAGTGGAATTGACTCAATAATAGCATCACCATAGTTAGTCACTACAATGTCTCAGCTAATGAGCAGGTCGGCGATTCCCCTTTCCCAGAACTTGTGAGATTGGGACACAAGGAAATCGCTGATCACCTTCTAACTTCTTTAATATTGGTGACTTTTTTCTTAGCTTGAAATGCCTCAGGGGAACAAAATAAGTGGTAGTCGGGTGGGTGCGGAATCGCCTACTAATCCAGTTCCTCCAATTTTTCACGGGTCTCTTTGCGTTAGCATGAAGTAGGTACGGAAGCGCTTCTCACCCGTTTTTCTCAAACGCACATACTTGTTGGAATCGCAAAGGACCCACCTCTTATTTACAGGGATTGGATCTTCCAGAAATTTCTTTTGTTGCGGGCAGAAAAAGAGAAACTGATTATGGTTCAAAGGTGCGCTTGTAGAACTGAAATCCTGATTATGGTTAAGAGAGGCAACCCCGCTTTATATACCTAATGCGGAGAAAATTTTAGTAATCTACAACTACGCATGGTAAATCATGTGCATCTATCGATAATCGAAAGTCTCAGGAATTCGCGAAAAAAAACGGCTCAAGACTTTTTTACCAATACAATATTCCAGCTCAGAACACTAGTAAGTCATGATAGCTTGAAACGGATGTGGTCATGCTTTTGTGACGGAGCCATTCAAAGCAAAATCCGTTCGCAGAAGCGTGACTTGAATGCTACGCTTCACCATGATCCACACCTGCTTAGAACAAGTTCATTTTTAACACTTAGCGTGGTTATACAACTGATGTGTTCAAGTCCTCTTCTAGCCATTTATGCTTGATTTGTTCCCTTCGAACGCGATTTCACGAACTAAACATGCACAATTTGAGACTGAAGAGGAGTTGATGTAGATGTTGTAACCTAGGTTGGATTTTCTGAAATTTTTCGTGAATATTTTGAATCTCATTGACAATATCATTCCAGGTTTCAGACGACACTGACTCATGCTCAAGCGTAAAAAAACATTGACTACAAGCAATGATTTGCATTGATACTAACTTATTCTAGATTAGCTATTATAGATCTTCAGTTATACTTTCCACAGGGATATTCAGACAACGTTCCCTGAATCATGGCATGAAAGAAGACATAATTCATCGGAAACTTTGGGCACGCTGCTAATGTGCAGGAGTAAAAGATGCGGTTGAATTGGTGTGAATATTGTAGTCTCTCCGAACCGTATTGCAGTAGAGTAGCAGTAACGTGGGACAAACACGATTCGATGAAAGAACTGCAGTGAACGATGCATGTGGCTAGCGAAAAAACGCATTCTCACTCGCTGTTCCAATGTAGACTACAGGATTCTACCTCGTAAATCCGCTTACTGACATTGTCTCGTTTCGGATAGTTTTACGAGCTTAGCAAGTAGAAGTAACTTCTGTGAATAGATGCGAGCCTGTGTATTATGCTTGTGTCTTAGAAACATTCACTGTTCAACCAATTTCATCTGACCCGTTTACATCCAAAGTAGTCAAGGATTGTGCAACTGGGACGACCTACACCAAGAATGAACACGAACTACAACAGAGCAATACCTTCACTTTAGATGGTCAGTGGACGAAAATACAACTACCACACGATCGCAAGGGATCATTTCCTGGACTACACCATCTGATCTCGACGTCCGGTTAGTATTAACCAGCATGCTCTTAGTCTATGTGTTATACTAATCCTGTCTTCTATTTCTTTACTTTCGTAACAATTGTATTCAACAAAAAGGATAGATAATGAATATCTACCTATCTCTCAGAACCTGATTGGATTCGAAACTAATGCGAACTGAGGTCTTTGTAAGGGTTTAGTTGATTACAACGTTTTGAGAGAAATAGTTTTATTAATCTTCTCGATATGGATATGTAACAACCTGGTACGTCCGACTCTTTGTTCGAAAGAACGTAGCCAGGTTCCTAAAAATCCGATTTTTTTTTCATTCTCATGAGCCATATTCCTGTCTCTGTGGGTTTTTCGATAGGAAGCTGAGTCAGTCACTTCCATTCAACCTCGACATTATGGGCATTATGGACTGATGAACAGTGGAGCATTTGCTTGCATTTGAACACAAAATCATTTTTATAAATGTTAGGCTGACGTTTCTGCGAGTTCTTCTTCTGCCTTCTTGAGAGCTTGAAAGGACGAGTTTGAATGACATTCCCCTGACAGAACAAATACAAAAGTTGAAACAAGCAAGTTTTCGGTAGAAGGGTTACAAGTGAAGGAGATACCGTACCTTATTGATGACCTTCAAAAAAGGGGCTTGGGGCGACGACGGGGTGTTCGCATAGGTGCCTCAATACAGTCTTTGTCGGAAAGATAGACGAATTGCTCGTGCGGTTTCATAGCGTCGCGGCTGCAGGATCGTGGCGGGATCTACACGACCCCCTCTCTTCAAGTATGCTTTCACCGCATCTCTCGTTCAGGTCTCGTCGCGATCCTGCAGTCACAAAATCCGTCTTTTTTTTCGACAAGGACTATATACTGTGACTCAAAGCTACAGTGCCTGCCAAAATTAGCCTTCTCAACTTCCCTCCATAACTTTTGTTAACGTGAATCTTGACTTAACATGAAGCCTTGAGGATCAATTTTTTGTGATATTTGAAGAGACTCAAAATTTGTAGAAGTTAAAAATTTGAACCTCGAGGCTTTACGTTAAGCCGAGCTTTGCTTTATCAGAGGTTATGGAGGAATGTTGAAAAGGCTATATAACTTTGGCCGGCACTGTCTATTAAAGTAAGGCGAAAGCTCCTAGGTATTTTTGAGACATTCCTTCCCATTCATTTTTGTGTTTCAAGGGAGGATCTAAGGAAGGTTGCTTTTGTTGAAATACCTGTCGACTCCACCAATTGCGCCAAGGAAAAAGGTGAAAATAATGACAGCGTTATTAAAGTTTTGTTTGACCTCATTCGTGTGATTCGGATATTCTGACCTAATATAGCAGAACGGAAAAACCCGAAAACTGGCTATTCATGAATTCCGACAAAATTGCACACCTTCTCATGCTGCCTGTGATAAGAACTTTCAGATAACGTTGAACTATCGGTGAGAGTATTTTCCATTGATGTTGTCTTAAGTTAATCACACAGGGGGGGATCACCTGTACACGGTTTAACCATTGTTGATTTTCTCCAGGAAATCTATTCGTTTTTTATTGCAGAGATATGAATATTTCCAAGGAGGACGTGTACGTTTCGGAGGCAGCTCGGCGTCTGCCTAAAAGGGGCAGATTGTTGTGTTTTGTTATAACTACGCCGAGGTATCACAGCACACGCGTGAGCTTTACTGGAATTTGCAATATTCCTTCCTTCTGTTGTTCAGGGACTATACATCTGGCAATTTTCGCTTTCTTGTCTAGCCTTCGAGTTTGCAATTTAATTAGGCAAGCAAAGTTCGCATACTGAAATGAAATACATGAGTTTCCGCATAATGTGCTGCCAACCAAAAGTATTATTAACCGCGCTGAAGTAGAGTTCCGATCGGGTCATGCTGGTATCCTTTGGTGCCCTCTGCCTTACCAATTACGGACCTATGTTACTATGTGGTGTTTCTTGACTGCTTATGAGTTTGCGAGATAGAGAAAACTTTGCGTAAGTCAACTATCTGTAGGAAAATCATAGTGTTGTAGGAAAGCGCTGCGCTACATTGTCGCTTTCTCTCAGAAGCTGTGAGAAATGATTGCCGGTATTCAATCATGAAATTTGGGCGCTTCAAGACGGAAACCTTCTTTGCAATACTGTATTGCTTCATGAGGATGCGGATTTCGCCGAATGGAACTGTTTACTGACGGCATCTAGGGCTTGGTTGCTATAAATTGTTCGAAATATAAGGCAGCGCTTCACCGGAATCAGATAATAAGCAATAAAAAGGTTGAATTTGGTCATGAGATAAAATCCTACTAAATTGCTTGAGGGATGTAGAATCACAGGTTTAAATGTGTGTTGAATTTCAAGCGATTTATATCCATTTGTTTCAAGATTAAATTGTAGTAGCTTTTCTGCGAGTGATCAAGAAAAAGAAAAATTTTTGATATCCCGTCATATGGCAGAGCAAGGAAGAAGTTTGAAATAGTTAAAGAAAAGGAAAGCTGCGACCCCTTAAGCAGGGGGAGGGTTTCTTTATTTTCTTGTTTAGGGAACTTGGGGAAGTGAAAAGTGACTATTGTCCTGTCTCCTCATCACTGTGACATTTCCAACAGAACGATTTTCTCTAATCTCTAGGTACCAGCGATAAACGAAACCTGGCTCCCACGCTGTGATCACGGACAATTTTTCACAAGCGAAGAAATGGATTCTAGCATACCGCATAGCACAGTGCTGGCAAATCTCCCTGACGACTACGACTATCTTTTCCACAAGACTCTTCTGTCATTCTACTACGCATTTAATGAGATTTCTGATAAGTTTGACTGGTATTACAAGGTGAGAAAATTGATCATTAAATTCATATACAGTACACTAGAAGTTAAGTCCTTGGATATAAAATTATATTCGATACTTGCTGTCACCCTATTTCATGTGTTGTCAGACACGAGTAGATAAGTGCTACTTGAAATGCTGGTCATGGATGTTGGTTAGTTCTTGTCCATCAACCTTACCGTGAGCTATGCCTATGTCACTACAGACTATGTCATCTTAAACTTCTGGAAATCCAAGCGCGATGTTTCAATGGAACAACCTCATGCTTTGCACGAATGGATGAACTTTATACTTCGGAACACTACACACATCATTCGCAAGAAAATTTCTATGAGATAAGAAGTGCTATCAGTCTGGGATTGCCTGAGCATTTCTGAAGAATCAGATACATGACAACGTTTTTTGACTGCGATGGTGCTGAATCTGCAAAACTGAAAATCGACCAAACACCTTCGAGCTGTCGTGTGCCATTGAACTCATTGTCAGAAACGTAGGAGCTCGTGAAGTGACCTTTTTTTCATTTCGTGCATAATTCTTCTTTGATGGGATACACTGAAGCACAATCAGAGCAACACTCTAGTTGTTCGTCACTGCTCGCGTTTGCGATTCAGAGAGAGACACTATAAGTGTTTGGTAACGTCGCTCCTGTTCAACAGCTTGGAGACCATCCCTTTTAAGTCTCCAAGCTGTTGAACAGGAGCCTTTGCCTTTGCCTTTTATTTTGCTGTTTTTGATCGTGTGGATGGAACAGGAAAAGTGTAAAACTGCTATTTCTGACCGAGTAGGGGTACAGCCATATTGCAAAAGTTGGAAAAGGAACCCAGTGGAAAATCGAGTCTGTTCTTCATATACTCCACTCAGTGAACTATTTTCTTGCAGGAATCATAAATCCGATTGTTTTGATTTTATTTTCTCGAGCGAAAACAGTGAAAAAACCTGGGATCACGTTAAAATTTCGAGAGCGTGTAACGTGCACTCTACTAATATTATAATTACACATCCAAAGTACATTTTTGCGAAACCGTTCTCGATCTTGGTGGAGAACATCCCAGCTAGTCAAAAGATGATTATCGAACAGCATGTAATGGTAATGGTTTTCCTGTAATGGTTTTCTTTTCAAAAACGAAAATTATACGTCGGAAACGAAGGATGTCACTCTGTGGAAATTTGGACTCATATGGACGCGTTTTTTCGATTTGCCGGCATCAACACGCTTCTCCAGACGCGAGAAGTTTCGCGAAAAGATTGTTAGATTGAAGATGAAAACGGTGGTCTAATGACTATATTATGTTAGGCTTAAAAGAATTCTCCGCGTTCTATTGGGTGCCAATAGCCGTGGTTTCGATCAGTTTCTTGAGGATCTGTGTTTGGATTTGAGGTGAATGGGACTGAATCCTAACAGACTGAAGGCATTTACATCCGAAGTGCCATTCTTCAACGCCATGAGCGGGTATTTGCGCCAGTTTTTTGGTATCTCCTAGTATTCCTGAATGATTGCTAATATGAGAGGATTTATTAGCTTACATATTTGCATAGGACATAACTAGTAGTTTCCAGTCCCTTGCGGAACCTCGTGTTGTGCCCTAACTTGTGTAGTTGTGATGATTTAACTTATTTCTCAATCGACTGAGTTTACCTTCAAAATAGCCAAATTTCAACTTCTCATCGATTCGAAAGCAATCCGTTTTGTGTAGAATGGTAGATAATGGTATATAGATGGCCAACGGGTTGTGGATCACGTGGTCGTAGCACCGTCCTCCGCATCGAGATACGGTGCCAAGAGTACAGCTTCTGCGAAGATCTATCATCATTCAGCTTCACGGACTGGTTTTTCGTTGAAGCTCGTCGCGTCTCTTGCCAGCATTGCAATGTCTGACATAAAACCACCAGCGAACTACCTATAAACACCAGTATTTTGATTGCAACATTTTTTGGTGATAAGAAACAGTGGAATAGATTGCAAAGTACTCATTAAGACCTTTAAAAGTAACCTTTTTCAGGCCGATGATGATACATATGTTGTTATGGAACACATGTACGAATACTTGGCGACACTTGATCCGAATGAACCTTACTACCTAGGTTACACTCTGAAACCATATCTAGTAAGCACTGCTTTTTCCTCTGCTTTTCTATTATTACTATCGCAAGTAAGAGCCTGATAGTGAGCCCCGGACGAAGGATAGCTCTCGGGTGTCGCTAGGGATCCTATTAACAGGGATCTGGGCTTTTGGGTGGCCTTTTATAGAGTTTAACAGATCCAGCAAATTTACAAGCATTGCGTAGGTGACTCCTCAATTCTTGATTAGAGAGCTTCTAAATATGTGTAAAAACCTTCCAAAACATCTGAAATAGTTTGCGTTTTTGATTTATCGTTGTTCTGTTGTTTCTGCGATGATGCAAAACCAGAGTGAAATGGTGGCAATTTGTTTGAGGATGCCAAAAAGTCATTCGCCGAGGGGATATACAGCTTGACCATAATCGAAATTTGAGAGGTACTGAAATATATATGAAGCGCGTGATGTTACAGACCCGTGGCTACAATGGCGGCGGAGCTGGGTATGTCCTAAGTAGGGCTGCTCTGAAGCTGTTCTTGAATCGTGCCTACGGTGATAGGAAGACTTGTCCCTTTGATCCCTCTGAAGACCTTGGCATGGGCAGGTATGAAAGAATAACAGCAGCTCTTCGTTTATGTTAGAAGTACCTAATTTAAGATCCGAATAATATTTCAGATGCTTGGAAAGTATTGAAATATTCCCGCATGACACCAGGAACGAAAATGGACAGCAACGTTTCCACACATACCGCCCTGATGATATGTACCATGGAAAAATAGCAGACGAGTGGCACTATTATCAACAGATCAAGGTACTTTATGTGTGATTTCCTAATTCAGCTTTCGCAACATCCTCGTTCAGGGCCACAATTGGATCGCACCCGATCTGATATCATTGCATCATCTAACTCCGGACGAGATCCGTACCTACGACGACTTGCTTTATCGTATGCGGTCCCCGCAGTTGTCAAATACAACAAGGCAGGCTTCTCTCGAAATGGACGCCACCTCACGACAAACTTCGCAGCTGCAGCAAAGAGAAGCAAGGAATTCGTCAAAGACATCTAACTTCAGTGACCCAGATTTCTGAGATGTAGAACAAACTACATCATATTTGTTCATAGCTCTCTTTTCGGTAAGGATCAATCAAACAACGGTGCTGTTCAGAAACAAAACGGGTATAGGCCACTTCATATTCTAAATTGGTAACTGTTGCCACGGATAAAAATTAGCACAAGAGGATATCTCGAAAAGACAAGATAGTAATTCTTGATGACCGCGATATTACCGTACCGCTGCAACTTCAATCTCATTTGTGGATTTTTGCGACTTCACCTTCAATCATCCCATATGACATAGAAACATGTGTTGTACTTTGTTCAAACTAGTAACTCACCATCAACTGATGACTGATAATTTGCTCTGTTTTCGTGCTTCCTCGTGTTATGTGAATAATTTCATAGTACGGTTATTGCAGATGCTTTCGTTGCATTATAATATGTTCTTCGGATTAAAATTTGGGGAGAGGGGCACTTGGAATCGGTAAATAATATCACCTGATATGACCACGTTTTGACTTGTTTGCATTTTAGGAAACTCCTGTACGTTAGTAGAGCGTTATGGACGTATCAGCAAACAAGTCAGAACTTTTAGGACGGGTCAGGTTATCGACTTGTGTAGGGTGCCCCCCCCCCTCTAGCTTCATTCTGCCCTGTTCTCCGTTTCACACCATTTGATGTGCTAGTGTTATGTAGCCGGTATTGATATTATAAAAACCTCAGATCATCCAGGTTTACCTATCGAAACAGCGAACTCAAAGAATGTGGGTAAAAAATGTGCATATGAACTTTACAGATCACTATAGAGTTAAACTCATCTGTTTGTGTGTTTGTTGGTAATCGCTTATATCTCAAGATCCAACCGACAGACACACATGAAACATATACCGTTCCACTCAGAATTGTGCTCCGCAGTGCAAAAAATCATTGTCATCTGCGCAGCTTCGCCACGCTCCGCGTAGATGACAGTGATTTTTTCCACTGCGGGGCACAATTCTGACCCGAACGGTATAGCTTTCACGTGCAAATTTCTATGAATCGTCTTTCGCAGAAAAAAGCGGATGTTGCTATCAGTGGTTGAATTCGCGAGGTTCTGACTGTGATCAATATAGCGTTTTCGAAGGGGTTAAATGCGAAATTGAAGTTAGTATGCGGAAGCGACCTACACATAATTTGATTACATCCGTACAAGTGCTCCGACTCGCCTTCGGTGAGCCTTGCAACTGTCGGCTTTATCCGCTTTTGTTGAGAATAACGGGTACGTCAACACCGAAGTCCCAAGAAGCTGGAAAGTGCAATCACTCGCCGGAGGCGAATCGGAGCATTTGTTTTATACATATATGTAGGTAGCCAATGGCGGACGCAGAAAGTGGGCGGGAGAGAAGGGGCGTGGGAAAAAATTGTGGTCTCCGCCGTTTTGGGGACCCAGACGAAAAATAAAATTGATGAAAATATTAATTTTAATGATAAATAATAAATAATGAATATTTAAAAAATAATAATAAAAATAAACTAATAAAACTAAACTAAAACAAGATTTTTATATGTATTGTAAAGTTATTTCAAAAATTTGGCGATAATGCATGCATTCTACGCATTTAGAGCTTGAAATGCAGTGCATTTTAAAATATTTCCGTTTCTCTCCTAAATCACATTACTGAATCTGAGTAAAATATGATTTTATTCTCGATATATTTGCGTGTTCTGCTCTGGTTGTTTCGATGAGCAGTTTCTCACCTAAGGGAGGATCTAAAATTGTCAACAGGAGTGAAAAAATGGTGAAAAAGAATTCACAGTGATTCCAAGGATAAACCATGCATTTCCAGCAACGGATTTTTTCCGACTTGTGTTGCTAACAGAATCAGATACTCAGAGGAAAATTCCGAGACCTGCTTTATGAACAAGACTCAATAAAATGGAATTTTTGATGAAATTGACGATTTGGTTTTGTCTCTGGCTCCAGCCGGTACGTAGAGCCCGGTAAAAGCGTTCACACGAAGACGTTGATGGGAAACATGCTTAATGTGAATCACCTCTCCGTTTCCTTCCATAGCAAGATACAGAAATTTTACACGGAATTTAGGAAAACCGGCAAAATTGGAGTCTTATCTCTTAATCCAGTTTGAACCGAATCTGTGCTCTTGTTAAGCAACGGGAAGAAAGCTCCTATAGTGCCTCAACACATACTCGAACCTCGTTTTGATTGCTCATTATAAGGCTCAGAAATGTGAAAAGTTCTGTCGGCTAAAATCATGGGTGTGCTAAATACAGGGAGGGGGCATAAGTTATTGTACATCTTTGCTGGCTTATGGTGGTGCAACGTTTTTGGACGAGCTACTTCTCCCTCGATAGTGCTGGGTTTCCTCTATTTTCTGATTACAAACATGCCCCGGATAGCCCCGAATACTCGGGATATGGCGAAGAAATTCTAGCGGAAACTTCAAATTCAGATTTTTTGGTGCCGCCAAATTGAGCCCCCCGCAATTCCTGAGCAAAACAGCCACAAAAACAGTTTTTGACAACGGATTCAAGTGGGATAAAAAATTATCTCGTACTCTTGAAGCCTACTTTGCGATGTGTGTGCAAAATCGTACAGGTCGGGGTTGATAGGAGCACAGAACGAGGCTTTTCCAAAAGTTGCTTGGATGAAAAGACAAAGCCTTAGGTTTCGAGCACAGCTGGCCTATATCTGTGCTTTTCTGTGCTTTGGAACTTTGGTAAAAATTGTGCATTACCGGTGGCATGGAAGTAGCCGCGGTTTTTTGCCCGCATATTTCTTAGACTTCGATTTCTTGGGAAATCCCGGAGATGGCTAGAAAGAGCCCTTCATGCTCTTTAAGGATCATTTGAGCAGTGAAATCCAATTCAAAGATTTCGTAGATTTTCTAGGGGAAATTGTCACAACAGAAAACTTTTCTCAGAATTTTGTCTAGAGGCCAACTACTCGAGAGAAAAATCTTCCCGAAAAAGCGGATCTTAACCAAAAGACACTTTGAACATTTCTCTATTTGCAGAGAATAAAGCGGTGCAATGCATGGATTCTTGGTGGAGAAATTAAAGGTCAAATGTTGCACGATAACTTATCCCCCCCCCCTGTATATGGCCGACATTGTATGTCTATTGTCATATACTCTCTACGCGTGTTCTATTACAGCATAGCACAGATCCTTATGAAAGATGGTCTTCGGAGATTGACATCTTTCCCTAGGATACGTAAATGGTTGGTAGCATAGTCGATGGTCCTTCCGCAAACAAGTTAATGACTTCTTTTACTTTTTTTGTATAAATTCACTTCACATAAAAAACATGGTTTTCTTTGTACTTGTTGGGAGCCCTTCACTTATGGGTTTCCTATAAACACTTTGTTGTCCAGCTTTTTTAACGAAACGAGTCCTTCCAGCTTCCTATGTTTCCACGTTCAGTGCGAAGACGGCTAACTGTGATGATTTTTGTCTCATCAGTGTTCATGTTAATCCTCCACATGAATGTTGTCGATCACGTGGAAACAAAAATGTGAGGAAGTTTGCCTTTAAACTTTGATTTTATCATATTTCATGCTCTTCATTTACCGGGTGTACCACATTAAAATTTGTTCCTCGCCCTACATATGAGTTACCGGGTAGACAGAACTTTCTAGCCAGTATTTCTGTGCTAAGATGTACCTCTTCTGCCTCCTCTTGTCCATCTAGATACATACAGTAGCGAGTAAAAAGATCGCATCTGTTTACTTTTTGTCTATAGTTTCTCTCATAGCAGCGCATGGATGTTGAATTTTTATAAGATTTGAAAATACGCACACGAGATAGAAACAAGTTCAAACTGCTTCATTCCATCGACTTGTGTTTCTAAGATATTTTTTCTTTGGCAGAGGTCGGAGTCTGTAATTTGTCACTATCCGCAATGTCTCACAAAATGACTTCTATCGTCAGGATCTGGTCACAATTCGGTTCCCTCCAGCATGATCAACCAGTGTGTGCTAGAAAATATGCATGCGCTAACCACTGGTTGACAAATGCGAAGACTATGTGTTGTTAGTTCAGCAGTGATCCTCTATGGATCACCTTCTGTCACCTTCTCTCTCTATCAGCCTTGTATAAAATGGAGAGATGCCGCTGACGACTCCAAAAGTTAAGTTACAGTTGATCGGTTTTGACGCCGTTCATTGCTTGCTCGAAACACCGAAATACTGGCTGGCTGCAATGCAGCCAAATGTGCACATCACAAACGATCTGGAATATCTTCTGCTCCCGAGAAGAAGATACCTAGGTGACTCCACAGGTGGTAAAGATTCTCCTGGATTCCTAGAATATGGCTGTGTACATGACAATTCAAGCCTGGCAAAAACAATAAATCAAGCAAAAAACGGTGAAAGAAAAAACAGGCCCCATTACCGTCACACTTCAATGACTGTTGCTATCCTTGAGGCAGCTGTACTCTCCAAGATTCTTGTGCCGAAATGTTATTCTTTTGAATATTCGAATTATGGGTCATGGGCGTAGGGAGAGGCTTACAAGTTGGGAATTTTCAGGTGTTCCCATAATTTTTAGCTAACTTGACACTGTTTTCAAAGATTGTTCCAGTATACAACAGCAAAATTATGCCAAACTTTCCATTTCAGCCCAAGTTTCCCATCGCCACCCAACTTTTCCAACAAGACAACTCCGAAAAATGCACCCGTTTTGGAAGCCATCCAGCACAGCCGAAGGAGATGTAGACTGTCGTGCTACGTCATCGCGACATCGAGTCATACTGAAGAGCGGGTAAGGTTTCAGAATCCCGAGGATTTACCTACCAACTGTTAATGAACTCACTAGGGATTTGTACTTCTCTTTGTATTTAAGATTGCCGCAATCAACCAGACGTGGATGTCTCGATGTGATTACGGGCAGTTCTTCTTCACCGACAAAAAACATATTAGTCTCAGGATTCCTGGCAATGCAATATTTTCCTCCGGAAAGAATAATTTCACCGCCAGCTACAAGGCGATCTTATCCTTGCGTTACGCGTATTATAACTTGTCAAGCAAATCCGATTGGTATTACCTGGTAAGCGAGCAGCTATCAGTTTTCAACCTTATTTTTTCTTACGCAGTACCTGTTTAGGCTAGTGATGACACGTACGTCGTTGTAGAAAATATGTGCCAGTATTTAGCAACTCTCAATCCAAACAATCCATATTTTGTCGCTGTGACGGAAAGTGAGGTAATTTTACACCAGGACGGGGGAATCCAACAGAATTTTTTGGGAATGAAAGAGAAATATCAGCTGAAATGAGGTAGGACGTTGACTTTTTTTGGCTTGGATTGGAGAACCTACCGCAGTGAGTAAAAACACTTGACATGTCTATGATAAAAAGAAGTTTTGAAAAAGTAATTACCCTCTGGGTTAATGCTAGACGCCGAAGATTTGAAACAACAGAGCGGTCTGACTCATGAGAGAGGTCCATGTAAATAATTAGGTGAGCTTCCCTTAAAAAATTGACAAATGTATTGGTTGGATATTTGAATTTTTCCTGGATCCGTTACGACATATGTTAAGTTCTTTTGCCTAGTCGTTCCAACGAATTGATGAATCCTTGTTTATCTGAGCGGAACTTTCCGTTGTAATTCCCACCCAACCGGGGGATGAGTGTGTCTAGTGGATTTATTCGGTTTCTGCACTCGAGTCCGAGTGCTCACTTAGAGCTGGATGTTCCAAAGTGTGAGAGAGAAAGAACTGAGAGATTAATTACCCATCAATTTATAGCAGTTGACTGCGTGAAGAAGGAGTATTTACAAATCAACGGGACATTTATAAAAGATTTCTAAGGGCGCGTGGCATTATTCGCTGCCAGGTGCACATCCCCTGGATATTTGGCATGTCCGCACCAGGACTTGAGGGTAAACGGGTTTCGCGGACATGATAGGCTAGAGTCTACTTAATCAAAGAGCAATGTATACATTCAAAGATCCATATCGATCGGAAATGGATATGGATACGGATCAGAACAATACATATACTACATGAAGATTTGTCTGTTTGATCGCTCACCATGTTAGCTGCGAGCTGTTGATGTTTTAAAATTTTTCTCAAGTTCGTTTTCTTCCTTTTCTCTCTTCAATTCCATTGAAGGCACACCTCTTTGTGTATCGAAACGAATAAATAAATAAATAAATAAATAAATAAATAAATCCTTATCGGTTTCTTGATTTGCAGTCGAGTGACACCACAGCAACGGACGACGACGATGCAATAGAGTATATAGTAAGTCGTGCTGCTCTCCATCGTCTCGTGGAGGAGGAGACTGTGGACTGCTCTTCTTCATCCGACAAAAGCTTTGATCTTACCAGGTGAGACACGGCCTTTATGATCTAAATGTTTCATGGTCCCATAGGTGCAATAAAGAATTATTTGGCTTCCCAATGAACTGTACGTACCACTATTGAGCGTTCGCATGTGACAGAGGGAAGTTGAAATTGGTTTGAATCTTTTAGAAATACATTAATGATTATATGACCTACCACAGTGAACTTAAGGTGCTTGCAAAGTATGAATATTCACTCACTCGACACAAGGAATGAACAAGGACAGCAGCGCCTCTTCGCAAATCGTCGCAGAAATAAACACCATCGAAAGGATGCAATCCCTGGAGATGAAGTAAGTGCCTACGTATCCCTTGGCAGTTTTCTTGGCTTTTGTGACTCGTTTGCTGTTTTGTCTGTGCCAATTTCAAGGCAGATATGCTCATCGCTCCTGATCTCATCTCTCTTCATCATCTCACCTCGAATGACATTCGAATCTATGATGAGCTGATCTATCGATTGCGGTCTTTGAATTCATCGAAGTTTTACATCGGCGATACCTCGAAACACTCGAATTTAAATCCAGGCAGGTACCTGTTGCTCATATGAAACTGCCTCTGTTTGGTTTTTAAATCTTTCTGAATAGGCATTGAAGTCGTTTCGAATTCTATGAAGACCTTTAGGGGTGGGGGAGGACGACACAGCGATGAAATCTACAGGCGGGAAAACTACGACAGTGAAACCAAAGCGATTTTACATCGATGGTGAGCCTAACAAAGATTCAAAAAAGATTGGAATAAGCTAGTTACAACTGGGACAGTTATCCCAGTATTCTAATAGCTGACTACTAAGAGAAACATTCAGAATAAATGAAAAAGTTCTATGAGAAAATAGCCATCCAGCTTCCAATCCATTTCTCTCCGTAGTGCAAGCATTGTGGCGGCAGGTGTCGAGAAAATAAAACATCATAACACACTAAGCACAAAGGGTGTTCTTAAATTTGCGGACGTTGAAGGGCGACAACCAGCAAATACCAATAAATAAGTTAAAGTTCTTCAACACTTCAAGCACAAACATAGAATCGTGGATCCTCAAAAATTCACTGGGAATAGGGAGGACAAAAAACCCAATGACAACAGATAAATTTAAGTTCCGCTATGTCCAAACTCCACCATGAATGAAATGTTCCGCCACACTATGCTTGCGATGCACAATAATTACAGGTAAATTTTTCATAGTAATTCCCTTCATTATGAAATGTAGCCGCACACTTCCATCCTTTCAGGTCAAGCATCGCGATTGGGAACAAAGAAGTAAATGGAGATATTGGTATTGCCCCGCCTGCAAAGCTCATGTATAATATGGTGAGGAACCTATCTCATGTCCAAAGCATTGTTTGGTTGCTATTGAATTACCTTCCCAGAACCCTAAGAACAAGTTGTCGGCCCATGTTTGCCCTAGAGCAACTTGCGGACAACTTTTAAACTGGCAAATTGATGTCGACATAACTGATGTCATCATACCATCCAAAACAGGTTGTCAGCAGCAGGGATGTGCAAAATTTTCCGTTTTCTTTTTTTTTCGCGTTCCTTTTTACGTTTCACTGGGTTTGAAATTTTACTTACGCACTTTCAACCTGTTGGCAAGGAGGGGTGAAAACCAGTTATCGACAAGCTTTGAAAAGGCAACTTGTCATCAAGATAAGGTGAGAATAAATTACGAAAAAGCTTTGGGGACAGCAACTTGTTCAAAGGTTTCTGAGTCGTTGACCACTATCTGGTAGCCAAATTAAAATCAAGTTGCATCTCCTGCTTCCGTTAGAGAAACAGACACTGGTAAGTTGTCTTCACTAGGCCGTAAAGCAGTTAATTGAAAGAAACACGTGGCAAGACACCTACATAAATCGGTGTTAGCATGACTCTGCATATCCTGTACAATACAAGGTGCATAACTATGTATTTTCATGGAACAAGTTCATTTTCAGATATACCATTGCGACGCTGAACGACTTGCTGAATTACATGTTCAAAACTGTGATGGGAAAATGTCTCCATCGACCGCTCGACCCGGATTCACGGAGAATATTCACATCCTCGATGGCGTATGGAGAACAGACCTTATGGGAGCTGCTCAAAACGTATCCAGCTAACTTCTTACACCAACTAAGAAACTTTTGGGCAACGGTGTGACACTTAACGAGCACCCGTTCCAGTAATTAAACTGACCTCGTCGGAAATAATGGTCCCCGGGGCACTCTACGCTGGGAGAAGACTGGCGACTCACCAATGCCCGAATGCCCTTGGAAAAGTCCATATGCGTGTGATTCTGTGCACCATTCTCAATGTGAAATGGTGCCGGTTCAGACTAGCGGACCTTGCACTGGCGCCCGTAGAGGCATTTGTCTCTGTTTAGCCCGTGCTCAGATGATTCTGAGCACACAGATGTGATTTTTCTTCAAAAATGTGCCAAGGCGTCAAATAGAACCCAAAAAATAGTTACTAACTATGATCTTCCTAATTTCTAGGCTGTATCCACATGGTGGAGTGAGCTAGCTAAACATGGTATACGCTCCGATATGTTATACACGCGGAAAATTTCCAGGAGAAAACGAAAAAGGCTCAGCAGCTTTTCAAAGGTTCGTGCAGTTCCCGCTCCACTCTGATTCAAGGTGGTGCAAATTCATAGCAGTTATTCTTGACGCCGTCCAAAATTGAGTCAACATAATGGACCATAACCTTGACCAGAAATTTCAGATGGCTTGGTGGAACAACGTGTTCATTGGTTGTGCGATTCAGGCTTGTGATGACTTTTACTTCACTTCATGTATGTATGGCCCAGGGTAAGTATTATACTCCCTAGCTGAATGGACAATCGTGTCGCTCACAATCACACTTTATTCACACTTTAGGGGTAACATAGTTGATGCGAAAATCTACGAAATCGGTGCACCATGTAGCGGATGTGGACCCACATGTAATCCAGAGGCTGGCCTTTGCACGTGGAACAAATCAATTGTGGATTAGTCGCATTAAATAATCATATTTGATCATTTACATGTTTTGTCTTCGTTTTCCTTTTTTCTTTCAGCTCACTGATATAAAAAATGAATAGCTATTTCAAAGGTTTTGAGCCATGTTTCACGTATGTACGACATCAACACCACTCCCCATTACCCCCCTCCCCCTTCCACCGGCCCAAGAATGAGAAGGAGGATACCGATGATTATTTCAGAAGAACTCCAAAAAAAGTATATTAGGTTGAAAATTTTGTATTGCTCTGAAGTAGTAATAGTTAACTTTTTACTGACTTAATTCCCGTAATTCTGAACTTCCAAATTGGAGGAGATGTCCTTTTAATCCTCTCCCCTCCCCGAGCACTCCTGTCCATCCAGTCCTCAGGGGTAAAAGACTACGTACGTATTTCTTCAATGATGCGAATAACAAAAATTCAAATGAATAAGTTTTATTAAGAAACTAGTAATATAGCTCCATAAGTTTGGTAGTGAACGCTGACTTCATGGAAAAGACGAATTGCAGAAATGAGAAGAAGAACAGGAATAGGTACACGATCATCTGGAAAAAAATCTGTAAGAAATGACAACAGGAACGGCTACTTTTCACAGAGGGCAGATTAGTTAATGTTATATCCAGACTTTAGTTAATGTTATATCCAGTTCAATAGTGAAAGGTTCGTAACATAATAAGTGAAATACTCCCTCCACGGTCTAAGCAACACAGTTTCAGTCTTACCTGAAGGACTGCAATTTCTCTGTCCGTCTCCTTTGGTAGCCATTCAATGTAAGGATGTGAGAAGTGTATCACCCGTAGGCAATACTCTTCGGTATGTGGCAGCCAATGGCAGTGCCGAGTAAGCGACTCTGGTGGGGCGTTCCTGAATTTTTTTCGAATTACGCCCCAAAACGTGTGAAGTGATGTAGTTTCAGTAGTTTCTTCACCCAATATCCTTTCGAACTAGGCTCAAAAAATAAACAAGAATAAACAAGGTCTTTCATGAGTACATATCACGTAAAATATGTAGGGCTAAAAATGAACTGATTCCTAATTATGCAGGTCTTAATTCCACTTTCTCCGTACTCCAACCTCAATTCATTTCATAGTGCATCTACTGCTCTGAACTCTTGAGTTTTTTCTAGAATATTCGGCGGAAACGCTCTTATAGAAAAAGCGCTCCTCCAATCATTCTCTGAAACTGGACATGGTTTGTTCAAGTTTTCCTTTACTGCTGAGTCACCCATGTTGTTAGGTGGAAATTGTTGGCCAGACGTTTCGCTCCTCCAGTCTCCTAATGACTTCTAGGTTAAAATTTGTTCAAACACAATTTCAGTGGCAACCCTGTTATTTCTACCATTAGTCGTTTTTTTTTTTCTTTTTTCTCTCTTTCTCCCTCACCTTAAAGAAATGTTTGGTAGTCTATCGCCGCAGCGGCTGTGATTTACGATTAGAAATTACGGTACGGCAACATAGTGATTCTAGAGCACGGTGTGGTCACGCTTCTGTAAACGTTCAAGTCCACGAATTCGGCACCACCTCCAAGCCAGGATCCCGCGCCCCTCGCATTATGCACTCCCTTGTCCCGCACATAGGGCAGTCTCTAATGAGCAGATGGCGAACCCTCACAAGGAGTACTAATTTCCTCAGGATCTAGGGACTGCATCACTGAAAAAAGCGCCTTCGCCCCACCCCGACTCCGCCCACGGGGTCCCCAGTAATTGGGGCTCGAGAACGTCTTTCTCTGGCAGTTTTGCACGGGATCACACCTACCCTTGTGATCAGCAGCTTCTTATCATATGAAAGGTCAAAAGCAATTCTGCGTTGGGACGGCACCTTTAAGGAATCCTTAATCGACGCAGAAGACTGTGTTCTGCACCTTTTCCGAGCCAGTGGACCGATGACAGGCCCCAGCACGAGCCTGTCGTGGGGTCGGAGCGAAAACGAAGCCCCCTTTGAAAACCCAGGATTTTACGAAGCCCCCCTTGAATTCAATCGCAATGGAAGTTACCACGAAATGTTCACGAATAAGGTTTCAGCTTCAAAAAACTCCCTGAAATCATGACAACGCCGACTGAAGCTGTAGTTATAGTCGTCAGAGACCGACCGATCGGAGAACGGAAGCACGTGCCGATCCTCGTCGAAATCCAACGCGTCGGATTCCGACGAGCATCCATATTTATTGTCCGATCGGGCCGGTGTCCGACGCATTGTAAATCAAAATATAAGGATACAACAAAAGGAAGAAACTCCGAAAATGTTCAAAAATCACACTAGTTATTTGCGAATTAGTACGAGCAAAGCAAAACTTGAGACGATAACGAGTAATGGCAACGAAAAGCTCACTAATCTACAAGGAAACCCTGAAACAGACGAATACATGTAGATAATGGCGAATGAAGAACCTGCTGTTGTTAAAGGACTGTGTTAGCGATGGAGCGCGGCAGAAAAAACACAGTTCGTAAGTTATGGAAAATCGGAGAAGTTGATAAACACTGATAATACAGGCCCATGAGTGGCACTTTGTGGGGTGTTGGATAGCGGATGGAAAATAGTACAGGTACATGAAAAATGGATGAAAACTTATGCGTTCTGTAGGAGAAGTATGCTCACGACAGGCTGAGCTAGGACTCAGCCTGTCCTCGACAAGCTGGTCACTTTACCGAGCATACAATTTCTTAGTTCGCATAAGTTTAGCCTCATTTTTCAAACACTTATTGCAGGTATGCAAGCGCTTCTTCACCCCAAATTTGGTGTCATTCCGTGAAGTCTTTACTTAGCTAGGGCCTTGCGGCTCTACAATCATGCGCTAAACAGCAAGCGCGCCTCTCCCACTGCTCCTTCATGATCCTGCGCCTGCAGCGTTTCCGCCTCGCACCCCATACGAAGCCCCCTTTGCTTTTTGCCCCTCTTACGAAGCCCAGCTTGTCCGACGACAAGCCGCGCTGGGGCCTGACCGGTGAAGGGCCTTGGGGCACAATGCTCTTTATCTTTGACAGAATACTTGACGTATTTCCTCACAACTTCCTGCGAAAACTACTTCTTATACAACAGCAACTTTTTTGTTGTACAATCCTTAAATTTTTTGACCTAAGAAATAAACAAAACAAATAATTGTTTGAATTTATAAAAACAAAAAGGAAAAAGAAATCAAGGAAAGGCTCCGTTTCATTCCTTCCCTCAGACGGGAAAAGATAAATAAAGAGTTTTATGGGTTCAAGTGCTCCGCTCAGCGGAAGATATGCGAAGGAGATCTGAAGTCAGCTCGAACCACAACTACACCTGTTTTTTATTAGGTAAATATTTAAAACAGAAGTACTAGCGAAGCCCACCTGTGAAACCAACAGAATAACCCGAACATAGTCGCTGCGAACAATAATAGGGCCAGCGCGGCTCCGGTAACGTTCATTGCCCGAACTATGGAACCATGACACCTAGACCGCCATGATACCACGCCTCAAAACATCATTTTAAACCATACTGCTTACAAATACAAAACTTACAAGCCAGGGGGGAAAATTTACCTTGAATGATAGAATAGACTCCAATTGCGAGCGGTAGTCCAAGAAAGAAGAAAGTACAACAAAATCTAAAAAATCCTTATCATCAAGTCCCTGGAAAATCTATTTCCTGTCGGACGATGTAACTCACCTAAAGTGAAAAATTCCCGTGAATGTTACCAGTATTCCAATTACAAGTTGGTAATGATAAGAATAAAGTCGGATCCTGAAATGGCATGGTCAGACATCACATCCTTCAATGCATGCAAACGCCTATACTCTCTTTGTTTCCGTAGCGCTGTATAAAGTCAAGGCTGTGGTGCAGAAGAGATGTATGCCGGATAACACGGATAATGAAGCAGTGATGAAGAATCGGATGGAATCCCGGTCCTGGAAAAGAAGGTTACGATCAGCTGGTAGACGCAGTGCCTTAGTAGGCTGGTGTTATACTAAGGAGTATAGCAGTTTTCGTCACTGCTAACGCGACAATGGATTTGGTGCGTATCGATTGATTGCCGCTCGCAGCGGCTGCAGCGCCGACCTCCCGCCCGCCTGTGGTGACGCGACGCGACCGCGTCACTCGCACTGGAATCCTCGCTGCGGGAGCAAAACATAGGATTTTTTCACTGTTGGTTAGTTTTATTGATAGTTAACAACAAATTTGGGGCAAACCGTAAAAGAAAACCCTCATTTGTCACTACAATGGCGGCGTCCGTAAAATATGGACCACCATCGACCCTCACTATAAGTTGCGGGAATAACAACTAAGACGGCTACATATACGCTGTGTTCATACTTTATCGCGAGGCGACCGCGTCGCGACGGCGGACATAACGAGGGTGACGCGACGGATAGCGATGATTTTGCGTTGCATCGACGCTCCGATTGATGTACTCAATGCTTGCCTCGCATATAACGTCAACAAAGTCATCCCATCGGTCGTGCTAACAGGCGCGACGCGAATTTGGTCCATCGCGCGATATTTGGCCGGAAAAGTATAAACAAAACGCAATGAGGAACCGCGCAGTCGCGTCGCAAAGGTCACCGCTGATGGTTTCGAGCAGTATTTTTCTTATTTCATTAAAAATGCTAGGAAAAATCCACAGGGAACGTCAATCACGATTGATACTCCTGCAGGCTGGCGCGCCGCAACATCTACGCGGCGCGGGCGAGCGCTGTGGACGTCGGGTGACGCCCCGCCTGCGACGCGTAGATGTTGCGGCGCGCCAGCAGCGGGAGAGGCAATCTTTATTGACATTCCTTGTAATATGGAGACCACCTTACACTAAAAGTTGAAAGAAAATCGCTTACTTTAGCTTCCCAGCCTATTTTCGACAAAAATGACATCTGTACAGGACCCAGGAAGTCCGCACACGATGCTGTAGTCGATAGCGTTCGATACTTCAAACCATAGCAGATGCCTTCCTTTATGTTGGCATTCATTTCTGAACAGTATTTGTTAATCGTGTTACTGCTTTAAGATTAAATCGTATTATATAAATTGTATGGAGAAACAAACCATTGAAGTCTCCTACACAGTACGTTTCCATAAGAGACGAGAAGAAAAAGAAAAATGACATCACAGAACACACAAATTGTAGATAGAAGTCACATCTGGAACTCATCAGTTTGTCACAGGTGAGGTAACACCGCTAGTAGCGCCAACCTACCGATTCGGATAACGCAAGAAAATCGCATGGAACGATGCCACAAGCCCAAGAACGCCATTGAGCAGTGGAAGGCACAGAAAATACAGCGGCAGGCAAAACAATAGATGAACGATGCCGCAGGAGAACTCGCACTGCAAGTGGCTGCTCCTGGTGTTTTACTAGTTTTGTTAACAAAAGATTCACTCACCAGGGCTATGATGGCGAGCAGCGGGTAGAGACTCCACAGCGGACCAGACTGGCCCATAGGCTCCTAGACGATATGGTTATTCCTGAAATGTTTGAATAATTACCTCGAAGTAGCAGTGGAGTTATTACGACATAGGACGTAATCTGAAAAGAGAAGACGATACGAAAAGCCGTGGAAGAGGTAGTACCAGTTAGGTCTATGCACCAATAATGTAAGATACAAAGAGCAAAAATTAAGATTTTATGTTTATGTATGAAGCTTCATTTTCAAATGAATTTTAAGAAATACTTTTCATTTATCCGTTTAGCACAAAAAAACACAAGGAACCTAACGAGATGCTTATGAATTATAGTGAAACATAATAGTTTGTCGATTTCTGGAGTTTCCAGGAAGCCAACTCTGAAATTCCGCCGAGGTTTCTCAAGGTGGTGGTCCGGAAAACGTTCCGGGGTGCTTCGGGAAAATTCCCGAGGTTAGTCTGCGCTTACCTGCTGGAACTAGAAAGGCAATGTTCTTTTCTAAGCATTTTTCCAGGAATCCTGCAGAACACTTTGCTGGGCGTTCTTTATGAAAGTGATCTCTTCAGCAGACTACTTTTGTTGGGCGTGAGACGTTGATCGCTTGAAGGCTTTTGCCACAAAAAGAAGCCAACTCAGAGTAAAGCACTAATAAAGAAGGAACTCGATGATTTCGTCAAACAAACTGAAATACACCACGAATACTATCACTTTGATCACCAAAAAAAGGCTAGCTAAAATTCTACAATTCTCCTTGAAGTACTAACCACCACAAAGGAATCTTGTATGTTACAGAAGCCTAAACGTTGCAAACAACCATAATGTGTCTCTTTCCTTGTTGGCATTTTTCTAAAATGTACCACGAGCTGCGAAAAATTTAAAAAAAAGGCGATAGTTATCAGACTGAGCACGTAATGTCTTCAGCAGAGCTAGCATAAAAACCGTGGATTTCTGCAATCTTCCCAGCATCGAAAAACTGATTTTCCTGGATCACGTTGGAGTCTCCACAAACATACACATCACTTTGAAAAAAGGTTCACGTCGAGAGGTTGGAAATTCACTGAATAGACGTATAGCTGCATCAAAAAGCGGAAACGTCATAGAACTGTTTTCCGGATGATCTCAGTTATTAAGCCTGTATTTACCCGTTTGTGGATTAGGTAACGAAAAGAGCGTGTGGTTTCAGTAATTTCATTACTTTCGATATTGTTAATAATACATATTAATTGTTATAAGCTCAGAAAATGCTACAAAGGCTATATTTTGAGCCAATTCGCGTATTTTCATAGAATGAGTAATCGTAGCGTGAGACAGTGGCGGAAAGTGGGCGGGTGAAGGTGGGGGGGGG
>JARK01001556.1:67885-79869 GCA_000688135.1 Ancylostoma ceylanicum
CCCCACCCTCTCCCCTGCGTCCGCCCCTGGCGTGAGAATATCTTTCTCAAATATTCTTATATAGTGTAATCAATAAATGTGTGTACTGCGGTCAGGCGTCAGCCTAGAAGGAGCACGACCTGTTCCCCGTCATGGACTGGATCACACTTATAAGTCCTCAATTTATTCATGACATTGACTGGATTTGTCGCTCTTTGTGGTGCAACATCGGGTGCAGTGGATAAAAAACAAGTCAGTTTGATGTCTCAATGTACAGTCGGTCTTTAAATATGGGACTACTCGAAGACCTCTGTCAAAATGTGGAAAGCACGGGCTGTGAAATGTTGAGACTGGGAATGTGTTTCGTAAGCCTAACTATGTTTATTTTTCCCCTATAATATTCGAATTGACAAGATCGAAGTAAATGCGTGCAATTTGTTATGAATGCTTCATTCCTCATTATTCATCACTTTGATCCTACTTAATCTCTTTGTAAAATACAATTGGACAGAAACAGAAATTTGCATGCAAGAAAGCTCCATCGTGAAAAATTCAATGGCAGCCACCGAATCGTCGATTTTTTATAGCACAATGTCAAGCGCATGAAACTGCCATTGTTCTGCAAAAAAGTAAAAAACGTCTGATAGACAGCTGACAGCGAGGAGTGACATAACGTGAGAGGATTCGAGAGGGAAGTCGTTGTGTCTGGCGGCTGTGCTAACGAGCCGACTAGCGCTAAGAGGAAACGAAACTCGGCGCTGGCCTTGGGCCGCAAAAAAGGACCACTGGCACATCAAAACACTTGCGTCGTCGTCGGATAAACTAATTGGATAGACGGACCCGACTCCGTTCTTCTCCTCGCCTTTTTTCTATTCTTCGGTGTTTTTCGAAGCTCTTTGCAGCTGTGGGAATGTCGACAGAGAGAAAATCTAATTTGGAATGCAGAGAGTCTGCCGCAGAGACAATGTTCGAGAAAGGTTTCGCTTGCAGAGGATTCCATGACGATTCTCAGCACCTCACCTCTTTGTACCGGGTGATCAATTATTATTTTTGGATTACCGCCGATGATTGAAGAGAATCACGACAGTTTGCTTGACGGAAGTTACATTAATCAGAAATTTTTATTGAGTATGGGCACGAGTCTACCAGTTCTTCCCGGTCCGGTTATGATTCTACAATCCGCGGGGCAAACTCTACCAATGTTTTCTAACCCATAGAGAAGCTCTTCTCTTTACCCATGAATGACACTCTTTTGTTCGAAAACAAAATGCTTTAGTTCTGGAATAAAAAAGCAAGTGTCTAGCGGGTGGAAAAATACCTTTGGCACGGACTTCATCTGGTATACCACTTGGGGCGTAATAGTGATGGAACTCGTTGATGGATCTCTGCCTCTCACACAGAGGAAAATAGGTCCAAAATAACAGTTTGGCATCAGTTTTCCGGGTATAAAAATGACGTGCGTGTTCTTAAGCACATATCACGCCCTCTCTACTTCTACTCCATGTACTCCACTTTACAAGAGTGAAGACCGGTGCCCCTATACATGGACGTTCCTGGAAAGGTTCTGAGCTTCCCGCTCACTCAGGATGGACGGACCTTCTCGACCAAAATGTAACGTATCTTGCTAACGCTACCACGATCTGTGATTGCCCATTTCTACCTCGAGAACCCATCCACTTTAGGATAGCTGGTAGATCACAATTCACATGAGTGCGTTCATGAATACGGGTTCTGAGAGCTGCTTCACAGTAACCTCGTGGTCCATGGAAACACAATGTTTCTCAAATGTGCCGTTTGAATGAGTCGGTGAGTGAAAGTTCACAAATGGAAGTGCCAACATCTTCCGCTCCTTAATTTCACAAGGCAGTACTTCCAGTATTGCCATAGCAATCCCCTAAAAACTGATCACATGAGATACGTGCAGGGGCTTGAGCACGGACAGGAGGAGGGTGGGTGGAGTTAGCAGAGATCCGTATGTGCTTAGAGACGCAGATAACGAGAGCATATTTATCTCATACAACCTTTAAGATGCAATGCCAAAAATTATCAAATTAGTACAAGTACAAACCTATCACCAACCCCCCCCCCCAAAAAAAAATTTTTTTTTCAAAAATCAAGTACGTTAGGAAAAGTGTGATGTGGCATATGTAGCCAATGAGAAAAGAAAACAGTATCATATATAATGTAGTAGTAATGTAGTATAATGCATGAAAAACAATGATGAGCCAACAAGAAAAAAAGTGTGGTTATGGTGCTTATAGGCACTTGTTTATACTGAGTTAAAGACGAATTCCATGTGGTAGCACAAGGTGGGCATCGCCCTATATTGGTCGGAATGGGTTCACCACTTTCCTGTGGAGGTAGTAGAGTTTAGTGGACTCTTCAAAGTGACAAAATAGAGAAAAGTCAAAACTGCCCCAGACGGCTTGTGCACAACACAATTCTTTGCCACTCCTTTAGCAAAAACTCTTCTTATGGGGTCTGCCGAAAAAAGAGTGAAACGACTGCACTGCTCTCCACGGAAAAAAGCAAGACGACTGGATCGAAGCATGCAGCCGGCAAAAAAAAACGCCTTCTATGGATTAAGATTCGAAGCACTGAGTATCATTCGTTATGACCTAATTAGACCCGATTGAGCAAAATCCTGGATCGTGGAAGTGCCTGTGGCAGACGCTTGCGAAATTGTCCCCAAAAAAGGGTCATTTGGGTCGGGAGATTTCATGTGTTGGGGAGCAATCAAGGAGCTGAAAGCAAATCTCGATGTGCTGTGGAGTCAAAGCAGACATCCGACACCTCGCTTTGGGGCTACGAGTGAATGAAAAAGTGGTCCACTTTTTTTTCTGTTAACTTGCCGCCTTTGGTCGTTTACTGCTACTCATTGCTTATTTCTGTGACAGCTCCTCAGACATTTGTTCCTTAGCGGACTGCATTTGTAGCATCAAAGTGCAATCTCATTCTGATGCTGGTGCAGCAGCAGGCATTGATTAACCGGCACAAAAAGATGTCAGAGGCTAGATAATTAGGGAAGTAGATAGATTTTATTGACTCTTATGTACTATGTACACATGTTGAGGGCGCAATGAGGAAAAGAAACGCCAGGGACCATATCCTTATGTAAAATATTGGATTGGCCCATGATTTTTGCAGTTTTTTTTCACGATTTTTTTCCATAGCAATCTTAGCTCTCGAGGATCCTCTTTCCTTCAAAGCGATCCTCTTTTTCAGTGAGTGAAGATGCCTGCTGGAAAAAAACGTAAATAAAAACTATAATAATAAAATATAATAAATAAAAAATTCACATTCTCGTCGGACACTTACCAGCCGCGCGCGTCTGGCCCCGGTAAGGCAGTGCATAAAAAGTCATTGATCCTTGCCTTTTTTCAGGATAGTCAGGTCAGCCTTAACCCAAGAGGATTAATAGGGTGATAAACTGAGTTGGAGCACCTTTCGAATCACATTTGGCTTTTTGTTCACAACTCTAAAATGTTAAACGGCCTGACGCAACGCGTGCGGGTGGTAAGTGCTCGTGAACGCACATTTACCATTTGTGCTATAATTTTAGAATGGAGCGCGATTTCAACGAACTTTCTGACAACAAACGCAACAATCAGCAAAAGCAAATCGAAAAATGTTCAAGCTCGGTTCATATCGGGGATATGTAGAAGCCACAAAGTTAAAGAAGAAAGGGAGCGAACATCAAAATTCGACGAACAGAAATTTCTGGCAACTGAAGAAGAGAAAGTGATTTGACTGACGAGATTTTCCAGGAACGAAGGTTGTTCGTTTCGCTGCAACGAATCGGCGAAAATTCGGCAACGTTTGACCCTGTTGTTGTCGGAGAGCTCATGGGGATCCCATTTAGCCACCTTTCGTAGTCCTCCAGCTGTTTTCCCGGTGAGGGTAGAATGGTCCACACTGAAGTCTTAGGTGAGCACTTCTTCGCGTTCCACTGCTGGAGGGAGTCCCTGCTCTCAGAATTTACGGGATCGACCTCTTCCATTCTCATTTCTTTCACGTTTCCGCGCTTTCTCTTTCACACCTTTAGAGTTTTCTTTCCTAATACGAAACATTTGACTAAATTTCACTACTAATCATAGCCAATGGCGTTATTTGATGCACTCCTCAAGAATAAAAATTAATTTAATCGGGAGTTAATGAGCATTGAAATAAGAGCTTTCAAATTTTGAAAAAAATTGAAAGAATTATTATTTGCTTCTTTTCCAAACGTTGTAAACCCAATGCCATACGCCAACAAAGAATGAGCAATAAACTCATTTTTGAGAAACTGAAAGATGCAGAGACCAGCCAGAAATGGCCAGCGGAAAACTATTACCATCTGGAATCGATGCCGACTCAGTTCTGGAGTGTCGAGGATTGGATTAGGTGTGTGTGTGTGCATCGTGTGGGGGTCTCATGTGCGATCATCAAATGCACATTCACGAGCTGTGGCCCCCCGGGAATGCGAATTTCCGTACGATGACACGAGCGGACCTCATCGTGCAATCATTTTCTGCCAAGCAGTGGATTTGGTTTTGGACGAACAACGCTTTAGTTTCTAACAATGAGTGAGGAAAAGAAGGCAATGAATGAAGTTCCAACGATAGCTAAGATTTCTGTTTGATTATTTTCAAGTGAATGTATATTGGCGGAAAAAGTATTTAAAAAAAATGAAGAAAGCCACCGTCAAACAAGATCTTCAACGCCGTGCCAGAGATACAAGCTTCTTTTAACAAAATTCATCACAGATGAAAAAATGTCACATTATGAAAGCACATATAAAATATCGCTGCTATTCAGCGGAAGAGAGCAACGAAATCCGGTTCCAAATCGTTTTATCCACGTGCAGAAGATGATTTTGTCTCCATGGTAAAAAAACGGAAGGCGTGATCTGATTGGAGGTGCTGAACTCTTCAGATGCCATTAAGGTAGATCATCTGTATATATAAAAATGAATGTCTGTATGTATGTATGTGTGTATGTGTGTGTATGTATGTATGTTCCGAATAGAAATCGCGGAGAGTTAACCAATCGGGACCAAACTTTGCACACGTATACAACTCGGGCCGGCAGAGGTTTTAGGCTACCTTAGATTATCGATTGATTATCGATTTATCGACTTTATTGATTTTTCGCCATTTTTGCCCACGGGTCGATAAGGTCATATCCATTGGGGATCTCCAATACGTGTTGTTTGTTTACGTGCAGGTGACGAAAGGGGTACCGAGAATACCCAACATGATGGTCATCGAAATGTTCGTGGGCAGTTCGAGTGAATGTATTAGTATCAATAACTATCCGCATCAGTGTGAAAAGCCGGGGGTAGAAAACTCCCGAGCGAAGCCGGGTATACCGTCTAGTTGTCCATATAAACTGGGCCACGTAGATCAACTTCTCCATCACCATCTTGTTAAAATAACGACTACGTCGTTTTCAGGCCTAGCCGCACACGCGGATATGCATCAAAGCAAAAGTCAAGTGAAGAGGATGGAAAGCCCTGTCTCGTATGCAATGTAGCATAAACTCGCCACTACATATAGACCTGCTGGTGGATCTGGCTAGGAAACTCTTTTCACGAAAAAAAAAATCGGGAAATGGTTAGACCTGTGTAGGGTTCTACCACAGGTTCCAAATGCTAACAAGGCGGGTACAACACACAAGTTTTATTATATGTACACAACTAATCGCCAGTACCACTATATCTGCCGTAGGCAACAGCGATCGCGAGTCTTCTGAGTGGCGACGAAGCGAGTTTGTAGCAAGGGTACGTGATAGTCGACGATATGGATAGCAGACGAGGTAGATAGTAGACGAGCCTGGTACTAGATGAAGTGGCGAATATACTGCCCGTGGCGGCAGTAGAACCAGCAGACGACTAACTGCCCGCAACCTCGCTCTATGGCCCTTTTACAGCCTGGGTAGCGTACCTAAACATAAGCACCTATCAAAAACATAAACAACTCCGATCATTTCTGATTCCATTTTCATTCACAGTGAATAGCTCAGTGACCGGCTATCCTCACAAAAAGTTGAGCATAGGGTAATCACCTGTTATTGGCTCGCTGTGCGTGGCTTCTATCAGAAAGAAAATCGCTTCCTGCGTGGAGTATGAGGACGACTAGGTGTTGCAAAAAATCTAACTGACGCTCGATTGAGGGGTTCTGCCACGGTTTTAGAACGAATTTCGTTTTGCGCGAAAATGCGCAGCAATAGTGCTTCAGCCCACAAGTCACGTTCTGTTCAGGACTGAACCAGAAATATATTTTAGGTCCTATCGGTTCCATCGAGCGGTCACTCGGTTGATTCTATTATACATACCTCAATCAGTGGGATTAGTAGGTTGCTGTGATGCCGGAAACCTGGGCTTGTAAATCCTGCTCCCGGATTTGGATTAGTTGGAAGAGCATTTGAGAAGTATCAAATGAGTTGAACCTCAACCAGTTGTCCGAAGTTGAGAGTCCACGCAGCGACTTCACTCGGCGTCTTAGGGCCTGTATCGAAACTGATGGAGGGTATCCTGAATAGAATGGTTCTACGGTAATTTTCGAACTAGACATTGATTCCTCTTCTAGGGGCACTTGTCCTTGTTACCGTAATTTTGGCCCACCCTATAGTAATACAAAGTAATGAAATCGCATCTGCTCCAAGCAATAATGGAGTGTCACGTTTGTATCGGTATATGCAAAGCGAAAATCGAAACGACGGGATCCAAAGTAGAGAAAATGCTCTACAAAAAGTAGTAATAAATGAGTGACGAGTGCGAGTCCACCGTTGCGGAAGTGGTGCGTCACAGTCAGAAGTGGGGAGACGCCTGGAGACGGAGACAATAGCAAGGTAGGGGTGCGCTGTCGTCCATCAATGAGATCAGCGAAGGTGTATGTATGGGAAGACACGCACCTTCCTTGCCGAGGAACTCGCACGCGCAAGGATGATTTGATCCCTCAAAAGCGGATTTTTTGTTGACAACTTGGTTAGAAATCATATATAATACATAGCTGAACTCAGCGGATCGAGTAGGTCCAGTTTCCATTGCTAACTCGAAATCGAAAATGAGATGAGACATTGCCTTTAAGTTCGGGCTGTTGCGCTGTTGTGGTCCGAGTAGTGATTTCCGTGTAGTACCCTGTCTTGGCTGGATTCGCGCATGCACATAGCAGTAATTCACTCAAATCAACAGGCATATACACATAGTTTTTTGTTTCCACGAAAGGTGTTGGAAATCAGAAGCACAACCACGCCAAAAAGTACACCATGCATCCAAAAAAGACACATACGTTCGCGCTCTGTTCAGTATTGATTCAGCACTACAATAGAAATGTCAAGTTGAAATTGTAACGAAATCGCTTGAAAAGATTCTTGTTGCCAAAAGTGAAACTTCCTAAACAAGACAAATGATTCACGGACGCAATAAATGGTTAGAGAGGTTCTTATCAAGAGAAGATTTAGGAAACCCACCTCTCCAGTGTTTTTACCGACGGCTGCTCAACCAACGCATTATTTTGGTCCATTTTCCATCCTTAGCTTCGGTGACATCCAAAGATAAACAAAATTCACGGCGTAAAACGTACCCTACACATCAGCTGAAAATAAGATAGACGAAACGAAATCAACACTAAGGCTTAACTTTTATGAACAAGAAATGTTTGGGTTTACGAGGCCAAGAAAACATGAATGTTTGAGAAACCATATATAGTCCGCTAATACGAAAATAGTTCTCATGCGATACACTAACGAATTTTGATTGATTGCCATCATTCATAATCAGTTGGAGAATTCCGGGTTACCCTATACTAGAACTGTGTAGGTAGCAACATAAAAATTCTCTATACATAGAAATAAGGCCCGGGGTTTGCTCATCGCCTAAACCGTGGTCCCGATATTTTCGATGGAACTGCCTCGACATTTGTTCCAAAATGTTTTGTTATCACATGACATTGGATGCCGAAGCCTCCTCGTTATCGAGGCATCTTTGAAACGTGTTCTTGGTTTTAAGGGCGGATCCCCTGCAGAGTTCTCCTTATCATAGGAGCACAATTCATTGACGACATTTTTTGATATTCTTCTGAAGTTGCTACCTCCTTAATGCTTACTTACCACTAGTTTCTTCTGAGCATTTGGTGGTCATACCGGATGATGAACATTCTCCACCTCTGCTGGATTTGACCAAGCGTTCAACTTTCATCCCTGGATATATCCATTGAGTTAAACTCGTTCACTGCTATGTGTCGTCACGTGGTCATCGGACAGCTTCTGGGTCGTTCGCTTATCGGAGAAGTCCTTGTCATAGGACATTGAGCTGTTCGGTGCTGCAGCATGCAGGGCCATGCATGCAAGACCAGCAAGCCGTAATCGACTTTCTACTATAACAACGTGAAGGTTTATCGTGTTGTGACGCTTTCCCTTTGGTTACGCAATCAGCGTAGCCTGTTCTAGTAATTCCGTGCAATTAAGCCATTCACCTTCTTTTCAGGATTTTTTACAGAGCAGATAGGCCCACTGCTGAGGCACTGGACATGCATCTGTTCATTGATTGACACAGACTTATCGGACAGGCCTCTCATACAGTTTGAATGCCTTACAAACCGGCATACTTGCTTCTGTTTTAGCAACTCGATTGTATGTATTAGGTGTTAACATAAGTCCTTACGCTTTTTTGGATGCGCATTTCTCCACCTACTTGTTACTGTTCAGGTGCAAGTCATATAAGATTCTAAAGCACTGTTCTTCTTTGACAGCTTGCCTGAGTAATGAGCCCGCGAGGTGGAGCAATGATTCAATGAAAAACAGCGCAACCGACAGCTACCAGTGGTGGAAGCAGAAGGAGGCCCAGCCCGAAAATGTGTGGCCAAATTTTTGATATTACTTTAAACTACATATAAAAGTCTTGTAATAGTTTATTTTTATTTGTTTATTTTTATTATTATTTTTTTAAATATTGATTAATTAATACTTATTATCAAAATCAATATTTTTATGAATTTTATTTCCCGTCTGGGTTCCCAACACGGCGGAGACCACAATTTTTTTCCCACGCTCACCCCCTCCCTCCCACTTTCAGCGTCCGCCACTGACAGCTACCTATTCTGTCTTTCAGCTGAAGCTCGAAAGACCATCAGAACTTGCCAAACTATCTGTGCTAAGCATGAAAGAGAATTTTTTGCTTTAAATTACTGGTTGTCACCGAATTTCGAAGCTCAAAGAAGACATATTTGGTCTTAACGACACCAACCACTCCGACCAAACAGATTCCCTTAGAGAGGACCAGGGATATGCTTTGCGTGAATCGTGTGGTAACCCTTACGAGGGAGAAATAGTGTTTTGCCTCAAATCGGTCTTTTCTTATTAAGCCTAAAAATCGAGTAATTCAATAGTCCTGTGAAAACACGTTATGATAAGATTGTACAGGAAGAAAAGGGCTTTCAGAAGGTGTAGAAATGTTACGGGATAACGGCAACAGGACGGAAAAATCGCGAACAGAAAAAAAAACGCAAGGACTTATGTTAACACCTATAATGTAGTGGTCCATCCCAGATATGTGGAGAAGAAGCATGCTTTTCTAGAATCTCGTGAGGAATCGTACAGAAGTTTGTGATCTACGTCTCCTGAGAATTCTAATCGTGCATTCTTGTAAAAGATCCTGGAGTGGATACTGCGTTCAACCAATTTCAATAGAATCACTACAGAAATGTTTCGAATGAAGCTGTCATTTTCCCAGTTCTCTGTAGGGTAGAAAGCATGCATTCTCCTATGTACGTTTCTTGTTGGTATCTCATAATGACGTGATTATTTACTCAATTTGGTGTTATCTACGTTGATACGTTGCTACGAATATCGCTTTACTACTTGGCCGTGGACAATGAACAGCTCCTCAATTGTGCACCCCTTCTTTTTGTTCAGATGTGGATTCTTATTGCCCTTGTGGTTACCACATTTGCCGAGAAACCAATCACGATCGGTAAGTTTTAATCCATCACTAGTGAAAGCATTCGAAAGATTGATATGTTGTAAATCGTGGGCTTAAGATGAGTTTCTCGCTAAGCCCATACCGGAGTATGCTAAGCACCTTACCGGACAAGCCCTTGTGGACTACGTTAATGAGCATCAGCCATTTTTCAAGGTATGAACTAGGTTACCGCGACACATAACGGAGAAAGCAAGAAACCTGTACATATTCCTTGAGGTTTCCAGGCGCACTATACACCAGGAGCAGAAGAGCTCGGAAGATCTCGTATAATGGATTCAAAGTTTTTGGTAGGACCAAACAAAGAGGATTTAATGACGGATGTAATCACTGACGAGAAGCTCCCTGAGAGGTTGTTGCTCCACTATTTTTTTTTGAAGATTTTCGAATGTTGAATATCTCCCTATTTTACTATATTTGCCTCAAAATAGCAGCTGAAGTCCCGCTACAAAAATTCGCCTACGGATCATATGATACGGATCGGAAAGCAAACATCTATGTATGCTGGACCTTTGCTGATGGCACTTACTATCGTTCTGGATGGGAATTATGCAACGTTCTACTTACTTATTTTGAATTCTTCCTATATCCTAAGAATATTTCCATGGAACAAATAGGAACAGAAGCGGATTTAAATGTTGTGACCCCTACGACCCATATGCGCGACAGTGAGCGATAGGACATTAATGGTTTGGGGCCGCTGTAGACTTTACTAGTTCCTGAAGCTGTTACACTTGCAGTTCCCTGTACTTAATAGTAGTGAATTTCGATAGAAATATTTCAGCACTGCTTTCTAAATTTAGCTACGACGCACGCGAACGATGGCCGCAGTGCAAATCAATTGGCACCATTCGTGATCAGTCTAAATGTGGTACGTCAGGAAATCTTTCCCCATACGACATTACAGCCCTTCAATAGAGGAGAAGCTGCATTTCGCCCAACAAAAAGAGGCATAATAAAATGCCCTGAAATGTTTAGGTTCATGTTGGGCAGTATCGGCAGCGGGAGCCATGTCGGACCAATTATGCGTGCAGTCAAACGGTACGATAAAGGTTCGTACTGCCTTCTGAATATTCTGCGTTTACTTTGAATATGCCCACTGAAATTTTAAAGGTGCTCATTTCGGACGCGGATCTACTCGCGTGCTGCGACCCATGTGGATTTGGGTGAGGCAAAGACTTGAAAGTATTTCGTAGTTATTATAATTAACCTTATCTATCCTAATTTCTCACTGATTTCTTTCGGATTCAGATGCCAGGGTGGTTTCGCTCTGAAGGCGTACGACTACATGAAGCATGAAGGTGTTTGTACTGGGGGAAGATACAAGCAGAAGGTTAGCTGACATTTCACCGTAACAGCATTGGGTTAACCCATTTATTCCATTAAATCGTCTACTTATTAAGGATGTATGCATGCCGTATCCGTACTTTCCATGTGGAAAACACAAGGACCAGCCTTACTATTCAGAATGCCCCCCACATTATTTCCCAACACCAAAATGTCGAAAGAAGTGCCAGCGTAAATACGGAAAGTCTTACTATGACGACAAGTACTTTGGTGAGGCCTAAAGATTCAAGAGGATTCAAGAGCATTTAATATTTATGAATTTCACCTGTTTCTCATCTCGTTTCTTTCCATATTTTCTCGAA
Organism: Ancylostoma ceylanicum; assembly: GCA_000688135.1. Taxonomy (NCBI): domain Eukaryota; kingdom Metazoa; phylum Nematoda; class Chromadorea; order Rhabditida; family Ancylostomatidae; genus Ancylostoma; species Ancylostoma ceylanicum. The sequence continues at coordinate 79,472 of JARK01001556.1, forward strand.
CATAAAAATCTCCTCACAAAAGAAGTGCAGGAAGATAACCACTGGGATCCAAACGAAACATCCATTTCCAGAAGCACTAAGATGATATTAACGTATGTACATCATGTTTGCCCAATGGCCCTGATGCGCTCAGGAGAACGAGATTTTAGGAGTAGAAGAAATTTTTTAGGAGAACGAGAGCACGAGAGAGGAATATTTCGCTATAGCACTGCCACAAGAGTCCACGTAGGGCTGCGATTCATTAGACGTTGCCCACACAAACCAACTGTGGTTAGCGTAGTTAGCTGTCCTATGAACTATGGAATGTTTAGATTTGCAGAACGCATAGGCAGGCGTGCAGCAGTGGTGACCATTAGGCAAATGGTCGAGGCATTGGACCCCCCCCCCCCCCCCCCCCC
>JARK01001556.1:86136-122147 GCA_000688135.1 Ancylostoma ceylanicum
ATATATATATATATATATATATATATAGAATAAAAGATAGACCTCTTTTCAAGAATTCAATCCAAGCTGGGACCACACCTACATAAGCCATTCAGCACTGGAGGACGCGTGCATCACTGAGGTTATCCTGGGTAAATTTGTAGAGGCCACACATATATACCCAACGTTTACATGACGCAGGCATCACGTTAATCCTTGAAAATCTCGATACTGCATCCGGGTCTTTGATTCGTGAGACATAAACCACACAAAACAAACTAAAGCTAGCGTGATGGGTTTGCCTATAAGGTACACCAGCCTGATCGTCCGGCTAACGCCGGACTCCCAGGCTTCTTGTGGTGCTCGCTTCGCTCGCATTGTTCTAGTATGGCACATTCTCCCACCATGTCGGCCTCTCCTCACCCTATCGTTACCCATGTTTTTCGTATTTTTCCATTTATCGGCGTCAAAGCACCCATTCCATGGCTGTAGACATGCCGACTAACTTTTTTCCTACAATGTATGGCAGCCAAAATACTCCGCATCCAGATGAAGAGAGAAGCTAACACACGGTAGAAGAGCACAGCAGTGGAAGCGAACCGGATCGATAGCATATTCCTAAACTTCTGGGTCACGGCGCACCTCCCACAACATTGGATCCGTATCCAGGCGCTTCCCCACTTTTGGACACCGGCCCACCCTTATCACATCGTGGGGCCCAGCTCCAGGCGTTTCCCCACTTTCGGTCGCCGGCCTTCCCTTATCAGTTCGTGGAACCTAACCCCATTCTTCCATCCTGTCTCCCACCCTTCTTTTTCCTCCGCTTGCCTCTGGAACATACCCACCCACATCCTATCTTGTGTGTAACCTGATTACCGCAGACCAATAAACACCAACTCTCATTCATTTTCACTGTGGTGTAAACAACTGTTGGTCTTCCAAGCGACGGAAAGTGGACCGAAATACCTGCTAATCAAGGTAAAAATCAAAATTTGCAACCTTTTCGTACATAAGTCGACGCGCTGAACACGATGGTGCACTTCGTTTTTGACGACATTGGCTGGTTCTCGTGCACACACACACACATGAACTGCCAATTAAGTAATAGTAGGATAATTTTTATAAATTAGATATAAAAATTGATCAGCTAATCTGGTTCATTTGGTTATGCGTTCATGAATTCTAGCACAATACTAGGCGGAAAGCCTCGGATTTTATTTATGTATTCGGTACGCCGTAGTAAGACAGACTTGAAAAACTTATTATACATGATAATATTCGGACAAAACATGACCATAAGATCTGAAATTTAGTACCTGAGTATAAGTTGATTCATTTTGCGTTTGAAAGAAGCCAAGGATCCGGTGAATGTAGTGAGCGTATATATGTATGTAGTGAGCTTTTTTGAGCGTATATATGTAGAACCAGCTCTAACTGTGGAGAAATTAGCTCTGACAGCGGTTTAAGGTCGTGAGTAGGAAATTTTAGTTTCTCCACCACGAAAAGGATGTATCTCCAGGATGATGTATCTCCTGGCGTATCCAGGGCAATTCGCCACGACAGAGCACATGATCACTCCCAACAGTCAGAGCCTCATTGATGTTAACTCTACAACTGACTCATTAGAGCCCTCAGAACTAATTGACTGATTGGGTCTGGATCTGGCTCGACTCAAAGCTTGTTGATTACTTGTAACTCCATTCCTTGACAACAAGTTGTCGGCCCGAAGCTTGTCGATAACTTGCAAAGTGGTTGGCCGTAGGATTTGTATGTTGCCATCAAGTTTTAAGTCGAGCAAGTAGCAGAACCAATTAGCAGATTTTTTCAGACATGAACCACCTCGAATGTCAAGATGAAACGGAGATAATGAATACGTAAATTAATATAAGCGGTTATTTATTAGCTGTTAACATAAGTCCTTGCGCTTTTTTTCAGTTGCGATTTTCTCCGCCCTATTGCCATTTTTCCCTAACACGTTCTATATCTTCTGGAAGCTCTTTTCTTCCTCCACAATCCTGTGATCATCCCTTTCCAAAGAACTATTGAAATACAAGAATTTTTAATCTTAAGTGGATAGACGCCAATTCGAGAAAAAACACCACTTCCTCCTTGTATTCAATAGGGACCGGAAAGCACTCGATACTGTTTGAACGTGGAAGCACTACAAAATATAAACGCCAAACAACATTACCACTGGAAGTGTTGTAGGACCAGTTCGGCGATGATGGCAAGGGTGGGGTGCGATGTCATCATGGGGTAAGATGGCTAGACCCGTTCCAATGGAGAATTACCCCAGTTACTGGATAGCTTTGAGAAGTATGACGTCCATCTGGACTATACGATTCACATGGAGCACTTCCCAGATCCTCTCGACGAAAAACTGTTAGGTCGAAGTGAATGGTTTCATGAAGACCAAATATGTCTTCCTTGAGCTTCGAAAATCGCTCATGCATTTCAAGCAACATATCTCTTTCATATTTAGCACAGGTCGTTCGGCCAGTTCTGATGGCCTTTCGAGCCTTAGCTGGATGCCAGAATAGACAGCGGTCCGTTGTGCTGTTTTTCATTGACTCACTGCTCCATTTCGCAGGCTCAAAACTCAAGCAAACTGCCATTTCACCAAAGACTTTTTGCAAGATTCTTGTAGAGGAAGATTAGCGCTTTCGAATCGTCTATGACTTGTACCTGAAAGATAACAAATGGGTGGAGAAAACTGTATCCGAAAAAAAGCGCAAGGACTTGTGTTAACACCTAATACATATCGATGCAAGACCCGTGCATACTCATGCAAATCTCGGGTTACTCCGGTGCAAAAACTGGTTTTTTCTAAACAATAAATTTCAGCAATGCCTGAATCCATGCAAACCCCCGCATACCCATGCAAAACCCACGCAAAACCCACGAAAAAACCCACGATTTTCTCAAAGTCAAGTAAACCCATGCATTCCGATGCAAAACACGGTTCTTAGGTTTGCTGAGTGAGCTGTAGTTAGAAAAGAAAATGCAAGAGCGATCGACACTTTACATCCATGCGCACTTTTGAGGCAGAGCTGTTTATTTACCCAGAATCAGCATTTAGAAAAACTATGGACAAAATAGAACCCGACCCGCTCTCCTCAACCCAGTTATTAACCCAGATCCACCCAATGATCGTTGTTGTGATCGGTTTCTTGCTGCGCTAATAGGCGGTATCAGTTCACAGCGACGGGGCCACATGTCACAATATCTCTCGCGTTCACGTGGTCATGTAAGAGGGAGTCATGTGCGATTAATATTCGGTGAAGAGCACTCTTGACTCGCGCCCCATACTAATAAGCAGCGCGCATGAAACACCCACCGACGACATTGCGTAAGTGTAAGAGACGATCGACGCGGCTCTTTTCCTCGAAACCGCCGTCGTCCGTCGTCTCCGGGAAGGTGACGTGCGCTGACGAGAACAGTTCGTGTTACCGTAACAGTTTTATTGAATAAAAAACCTTAATACGTTCATTATCTATTACCCACCTAGCTACCGTAGCTACCGTAACACTCTCGTGCCATTTTGTAACATACGGTGGTAGAACTAAAAATCAGCGGCCATTTTCCACGTACCTCATTATTTCTGAACATCAGGAAGACTTTTTGGAGTATAATGCTGTTAAGGGCCATTTCTGCATGGAGGGCAAGCAATATTGGGAAGGAGAACGACAACAAGTAAAAACTGTCCTGTGGGAAAATAGACAGAAGTGAAGCTGCTTTGAGTAGCATCACCCTCTGGAAAGGAATCCTGAAGAAAAGTACTAGAAATTTTGCAGAATTCTCGCTAAAAGTATGATTCTGCACTGGCATGTGGGTAGAAATAGCGAAGAGCAGGTAGATTTGCAGAAATTCAGCAGAAAAAAAACTGCGTTGAAAATGTGGGCGAGAGGGAATTCCTTGGATTAATATTAAAGTTAGATTAGATTAAAATTGACGAAAATAATGCCGTTAATTTCGTGGATTTCGGCCAAGTGAAAGCAGCTATTCCTATGAACCAAAAAACAGAAATTTTCTGCGAGCTTCATAAATAAAATAAAGCTATAATAGAATCATAGAAGCCAGGAAATAAAAAACTGTCGTAGAGGTGCTGCGTTGCTCCGTTTAATCAGCATGAACCCAGCTATCGGCTGCGTGACAAGAGGTACGCTGCTGGGCTGTGATTGGTCAACTCTTGTGTGCGTCGCGGCTGGTGCATCTAAAGTTACGAGCAACACTGGGGAGAAGTACACACTTTTTATAAGCTGTGCTATTAGGCCAATAAGTTGTATGAGGTGGTCATCGATGTCGTTCAATGTGCCGAATTAGAAGGAGCAACTTGAGAAGCAGACGCGTGCGGCGCGGTCACGTCGCGGCGTACGTCTTGTCCGCCTCCCCCAGCTATCTCACCATTACAAAACTCAAGAATAGTTATTTAATTGTTCAGATATTAGATTGGTTCGAAAGTCTTGCAACAACATTTGGTTTCCGATCCAGCAACTCTTGGTCTCGAATTCAGACTGGCAGAAGGATATAAAAGTTTGTTCTACTACTTTCAACTATAAACATTGGCAGGCGAAGTCTAAAAAGTGAAAAATTTGGTGCAAGACATTCGGAGGAACCCAGAAAAGTTATTTTAGAATTTTCAGGATACGCGTGGATGGATCCGTTGAAATTTATTATATAAATGCCTTCGTTGAAATATGTACAAGTGTAAAGATTGTTCGAATCCAGTCTTTGAAAATGCTTTAATTTGTACGCGCCCAGCTCACGTCTCTATTCACCAGGCAACACCTGTTCCTTCTCGTCAGGCGTATAGTCACAAATGACAGTGGTTACTTTGTACAGCGCCCTGCAACCTTCTCAGAATTATGTCTAGCCAAAAACCTCAACACCACGTTACCTTTCATCAGACACAAATGTGGTTTTAAACCGTACGAAAACGAAACGGTTTTCGCCTTTCGCTTGGGTTTTTGTTAGTATATGGAACTTTCAGTGTTCGCTTTCGTATTTTGTGGAGGACTCGAGTCAGATATCAAGATATCGTAGATGTACAAATAAATAAATGTTAACGACCCCAGACAGTACAGTAGGAATTATTTGACGTATACAGTAAAGTAGCACTCCGTATTTCTAATGCTACGTGTGCTTATCGATCTCGAGGCAAGGAATGGAGCAACGCATTATGTATAACCGAAAGGAATTGATTTTGCAAAAAAATCAATTAACGAGCCGTCTGAGTCTCAAATTCGGAAACAATCGACCATCAAGCAAACCATCTACCGGTGAAGAGCCTTTGTAGATTTCATGGCTTAGAGTGGTATTCGAGAAGCTATCCAACGGAAAGCATTGGCATTCGTAAATCAAGCAATCATTGAAACAGTTCAGCTTTGAAAACATGAATTGAAGAGCTGCAAGAGCAGTAATATGGGCAGTTTACGGAAAATAAAGAAATTAACCCGTTGATACCCAACAGAGAGCCGCACCTTTTTACGCACGGCTTAGTTCAAAAGGTCATTAGGCCTTGGCAATTTCAGCGACATTTTTAGATGGCAAAGTAATATTACTTCCGATAAGTTAACCTCTTAATGGGTTAACCTCTCTCTCTCAAGAATCTACTCATTCGGTTGCATTTATTGCAAAAATGTACATTATTCAACGCAAAGACGTAAACTAGACTACTTGATGCGACGCTATTCGCTGATGTATTCCACCTGCGGCTAACAATGATTCATTTATGTAAATAGTAATGATCTGCTAGCCCTATTGTACTTCGTACAGTTGAAAAACACCTTTCCCCCATGCCAAAGCATAATAACAGGTGAAATTCCCTTAGAAATGCAACTAGAACTAAAAGTGAGCCAATAATTCTCACGGATAGTAAGAGCCGGATCATGTTGGCTGAGGGACAGACTCTCTAAAAGTATCTATGTGTAGATCCCCTAGAAGGTACAGCAAGCAAAATTCTTAGAATCGGTGGCATATGTATGGAAATCTAAGATCAATGCGGTTCTACAGCAAACCTGTCGAAATGTCGGTATTTGGAGAAGCAAACACAATTGAAGACAGTGCTTGAGCAATGATATGGTTGTGTTCATAAAAGGGTGATTATCTTTTTTTTTTCAAACAAGCGCTACTGCTAACCAGGCTGGTGGACAAACCCTGGAGTCAAATTGGTCTACCCATGCCTAAACGCTTAAACCTCTCCGTAACCACAAAACTTCTAAGCTCATCGCAGAACAGGGACGAAAGAATGTTCTGTATGAGCGACTAGCAAATTCGAGGCAGAAAAAGAATAAAAATCAGTCCAAGGCATTGATATCTCTTGCAATTCAAACTATTTTCACTGCTATCTGAATTTTAATTATATTGATTGTAGAAGTGTGGTACTATAATTCTACTCAACGAATGTAAACAAGTCGTCAGCCCGGTTTTCCGAATGGCATATGCCTTTTAACTCTAAACAGTTCGGATCCTACTTCATATGCCTTGTAAGAGAAGCTCTAGGGTGCTGTCAAGTAAAGCGTAAGGTTATCAGGATATTTTCGAGCAGCAACCATAGAAATGGGGTCCTACGGACATCTACCACTCGCGCGCGCGTAGCGTCAGACCATTTTGCCTTTTTGAACTTGGAGAAAAAAGCCAAACATGGTTCAAAACGTACACTGTCTCATTCCAGCACCTTATTGGTTGTCTTAGATCAAAGGTGGACTGTCCATCACGGAATGATGGCCCGGAACAGCTGTTTTCCATGCACTGTCCTACCGGGGCCTGAAGCGCGCGGGTGGTAAGTGTCCGATAATCAGAAACGAGTAGTTAACAACCTTATAGCGATAAGTCAGCAGAAGAGCACATCAGCAGCACGTACGTCCAGCCGTGGGGAGTCGTCGCCGTCGCCGGACCGAGGTGTGTGTATAATCTGATCCCGGCAAGCGTTCTCAGTCACATTATCATAACGATATTCGCGAACAGCCCCCCGTGTCCCTCCCTCTGAAAATCCGATCTAGTCGCAGATTAAGCGGCAACACACGCAGCGGGTCTAGCCTCCCCTATCGACTTCGGTAATCAAATCAGGCCGTTCCAATCAACTCGTCCGCCAATCGTCGCCGGAGGGGCGGAGCCGGCGAGTGAGCACGCCGGCGGCGGAGGGTGCAGCGCGGTCAGCCGCCTCTACCGTAACCTGACATCTGGGCGCGGTTGCGCGACGTGCATTCTCAAGTCGTGCTAGCGCAATGAGCGACGGTCTTAGCTCCAGCTCCTCGACACTGTCACAGGTGAGAATTTCCTAATGTCCATAATAGCGGCTGGTGTCGGATGGAGGTGACCAGGCGGCGATGAGTGACCATCGCAACGTCGCCGCGATTCGCCTACAGACTCCTTTGGAGCGCCGAAATACGATTTGGCCCGCGTCTCCACTCCAATAATTAACTTTTCTCCAATATTTCTTCTCTCATAAACTCATTATGGAAATGTGATTGTGTGGGTTTTCCTCCAGGATGGCAAGGGAAAAGATCTGGGAGCCGCTCTACACGACTTTACTGCATATTACGGATCGCCGCTCGACACTGTTTCGGCCAGTCTGCGTCCGTTGGGTGACACTTCAAGCTCAGGTTAGTATCCCGATAAAATCAGGTTAAATTGAGGTCAACGGTTTCAGACTGGGGTTACCTATCCCGTAATGACTGGAAATTTGGTCAAAATTAGGATTATTATCGTCCGGGTTCACTTAAGTGAATCTGGATCCAAAGTCTTCCAAGGGATCTAGGACCCAAACAATCCAGCAAAAGTGTAGAAATTTTTCTTGAACAATCTTCGGGAAGGTTCAGAATAAGGGCAACATTTGGGTTACCGCGCTGCCGTGAATTTAATTGTGTTGTCTGTAACTGCACCCAAAACCACATCTTTATCTTTTCCAAGTTTCCAAGACAAGAAAGCACGGAATACATCAAGAACCACTGTGTGAAATGTAAATCCGTGTCGTGTCATTCTTGTGTAACTCTAGGAAATTCACCTAAGTCCACGTTATATCCTCCAGCTCCTCCAATCGTCCATATGGCCTCTTCCCGGGATCTTTATGACTTCCACAATTACCATGTTGTCAACACCATATACATACCTCAAATGTGATTTCATCCAATCCTCCTCATCCTCCAAAACCCCACGAAATTTTCCCCGACGATCCATCTGCTGACCAACTTTTCTCTAATCCTATTAAGCAGCAATTAACGAGCACCAAGTAATTCAATTGTAACGTTTGCGTCTAAAGACATTACTAGGCCAGCGTCGATCGTGTTTATGGGTGAATATTCGATAAATTATTCAAATGAGATTCACTAGAACCACTAGCAAGCATCACTTCACAGCGCTTGGCTCTGTCGTTGCAGTTTCTGCACTCATCTCGAGTAATTCTATTAATACCTAGGTCACATGTGATTTCAATGCACTTTATTGGACAGTTCACGAGTGCTTAGTTGTGCGATTTTTAGCTAACTATTAGGCCAACATAGTGAAACTGCTACTTTACTCTATCCATCATTGCTGCATAGGGTACACGAGTATTCATCCGCATTCATTGAAGAGCGAAAGGGTCATTCCTTCTAATAATATAATGAAGAACCTTGGGCCGCAGGCATCATTGAGATTACCCAGGGAGAACTTGCATAAAACACACAGATTTACCTATCGTTAACACATGCATTAACACGTCTATGTACCTTGGGTAATCTCACTGATGCATCCAGGCCCTTCATTGCTTTTTAACTGTCCTCAGCTGGAAAATAGTGCAGGTTGAGGGTTCCTAAAATTTCCTGGTTTTCTACGGGTGCATCCTCAAATAAATAGGGACGAGGTATACACATGATTTCTTTAGTGATCCAACTCCAGGTCCAAATTATGGGATAATGAAGGAATTGAGCACCCTAAGTAACGTTTCTAATCCAGAACTCCTCCTGGTTGGACAAGTTAAATTAGGGAAATGGTCGTGGATAGTTAAACTACATAAGTATTTACACGACCTTTCATAACTACTGGGTGCCTGATCAGAAGCTTTCCAAGCTTGTGAGTGTGGCATGACTGTGCATCCACCGAGTAGTTCTTTACTGCTGCCCAAATAAGGGCTTGAAGACCTGTTATAGGAGCGATAGTTGCCAAGAGGTTTCGGTTTTCATCTTGTGCCTGGATGCATCATCGAGATGATCCAGGGTAAAAGTGTTGACGCCTATGTTAACGATAGGTAAATTTGCATAGTGTTGGCAGGTTCACTTCGAGAACTCCCTACATTCCATGTGACCCCAGTGGTAAATCTCATCTGGGTATCATTACCAGCATAGGCATAGTTTGTTATAAAGTTTATTTTTTTTTTACCTGGAATTTATTCTAGAAGTTGTTAATCCAGAGCATTTTACCAGAAAATTTCATCTGTCATTGGCTACTTAAGATGAATACATCTTGCTTCTCAATATTTCGAGGCGAGAACCTGTTTCGTCCGGAGATATCAAAACTGTACCCACGGCTTTTCGTCGAAAGCACTTCTCAGGCTTTTCCGAGTAGCATCAGGAAGGGATGTCTTCGGAAGAGTTTCACACAATGGGGAAATTTTTTCTTTGTGGTGGAGGTTACGTTTTTCTGCGGTGGTAGCCTCACCAGAGGTAAATTTATCCTAATAAAGTTAGTTTATCTCTTGTCCTAAACAATTCAGAATGGAAACTGATATTCAAAAAAAATCATTCGTTCAACCGTATGTTATCGTTTTGTGGTCAGGAATAGCAAAAATTGGACTTGAGTCGGGTCAAGGTAACGGATGAGACCATCTGCTTTAAGTAGCGGTTTCATCACAAATTTATCAGGTTTCCTAAAGTGATAGGAAGTCATACATATATTTGCAGTACCCTTACGGTCCTGATTGCATTTACAGTACCCTTGCCTTCCCTTTTACCGTAAAAGTCAAGAGAATAACTTCTCTTCAACTATACAGCAGTCCATTTTGGTATCTGCTCAAGCTATAGCATGCTATAGCACCTGAGGCAGCATGCATCATTGAGATTGCCTAGGGTAGGCGTGTTTGCGTGTAACATCCTCAAAATTTACCCATCGCTCACACGCTCGTCCACATGCTACCCTGGGTAATCTCAATGATGCATCCGGGTTGTTGATTTTCTGCTTCCAAAAGGATTTTATGACATTTTTGAAGCACGGAAAGACCTCAGTTAAAAAAGTTGTGCTAACTCAAGAATTAAACCATGATTCTCGCTCCAAAGTAGGTGTACGGTCTAAGCCTAAGCATGAGAAAAGAGAATACGCTTGCAAATTTGTACGTCTGTAAATATACATATGAATAGCACCTAAAATACTCTCATGTGAAAATGTTAGTAAATCCTCGCCATTTCGAAATTCTCCTACTGTACAACCTCGACTTCTTGTGGAATGAGCAGGTTTCTTCAAAACCAGCTGTTCAATCAACTTTTTCTCTCTCTGCCACTGTCATGCCCACTATCACATGTTCCCAATGAAATGTCATTAAGCTTTTTCCCTGTCCCTGAAAACCTGAAACTACGGTATCCGCGGTCTATGTAAAGTTACGTGAGTAATCCTCACAGCCATGATGATGTGCCGGTGGTCGTCGTCGTCGACGACAACGACGGCGGCGGCCTATTTCAATTGCTTCACCTGGCGCGCATAATAACCGGATTACGGTAGCGTTGTCGTCGTCGACGACGACTCGCTGTGCGCCAGCGCTCGCTCGCGTGTTTCGAGACGCAAAAGTACGTCTTGCGTACATATGCTAATCACTGGGCGCTTTGTGTCCGCGGATGAAATGACTTTAGTGCGTTGCCTAGTAATACGATCGGCTTAACAGTTATTGTGAGTAGTCAGGAACAGGTTCTTGGTATCAACGAGGTCCTGAAGAAGTATGCTTCATTGAGATTACCCAGGGTAAACGTGTTAACATCCCACAAATCCACCCATTATTAACATGGGCGCCAACGTTTACCCTGGGTAATCTCGACGATGCATCCAAACCCAGAAGTGATTGATATAGAGTAGGTATGGACGGTCTGTTCTATAGGTATACCTGCAATCATTCTGACCCAGTAATAATTTGTCCATACAATTTTGGGGACTGCATACATCACTGAGATTACGCAGGGTAAACATGTTAACCCAGAAATCTAAGACTGGTGCGTCAACACGATTGTCCTGGGTAATCTCAACGATGCATTCAAGCCCAGAAGTAATGAATATAGAATGGGTATGGACATACTATTGCATAGGTATGACCGCAGACAATCTGTCCCAGTAATAATTTTGTCCATACGATTTTCTCAAAGCATGTATGGCAATTTTTTTTCTTTTCTTCACATCAACATCCAGTTCAAGGCTGCATACGTCATTGAGATTGGGTAAACGCGTCAACACCTTCAGATTTACTCATTGTTTATTTACCCATTGTTAACACGTGACACACCCACCTACCCTGGGTAATCTCAGTGACGCATTCAAACCCTGAAGGGAACTGCATTCGTTTACGAAGTAGAAAACAGGGATTAATCAGAATGGGACGAAGGACATTTCGCTCCCAGGCCTCTAGTTACCCAAAGTTTGCTCCCTATGGGTCTCTGGGTAAGAGCACGCGACAATTGAAAGGGTTGAGTAGTACCCGCCGCGACGCTATGAAATTGCACACAGAATCCGTATATCTTTTGGAGAAGAGCATTTAAATAAATGATGAATAAAAAACGGATACTTACAAAATTACGCTACATTTCATCTTGTATGCCAGTATTTTGAGGAAGAAACATTTGAAAAGCTATTTCACAACACCTCAATTTTAAAAAGCCTGTTGTTGTGTTTCTGTTCCCGCTAATCCTCATCGCCCGCCGACTCGGGAACGCTTCCATCTGCAGAACTGGTTTCCTTTGAAAGGGAAGTTAATCCGGGATATGTTCACTTCTTTCGGTTGTTGATGAAGATACATAGCTGCGATTTCGTGGGGAAGGAATCCTGGAAATCGTCAGGAGTGTTTAGTGCAGTAGCGGAAAGCCTTTGTCAGAGGCAGAGGCTTTTCTACTGAAGCAAAGCAACAGAATGCTGCAAGGAAATAAGCTCTTGAATGGTATGCATAATTGAGATTACCCTGGGTAAACGTGCGAACACGCTTGAGTTCACCATCACTAGCTCGTTTACAATGGCAAACTCAACGATACACCCGGGCCTGGGAATTTTATCATGGGGATCTACAGTCACTATAAAATTGACCCGAATTTTTGAGGTAATCCTCCATGTAAACGTTTACTCACAACTGCATTTTCGTTGAGAAGTTTCTGGGGAAAATAGTAGGCGACTTCCAGGCTGTCTACATTCTTAAAAGTTCTTCTCCATCGATTTTAGTTCGTGTAGGTTTCAGCACAATAATGAAATGTGAGTGATCTGACATGAACTAACATCGTTTCCGGGTGTTTTACCTAGCCTAAATAAGGTAAATGTAATCAATATTCCTTGCGAAAGTTGCCGTAGTCAGTTTTCCTTTTCGGAACTTGAACGAGGGATTACCACTTCTATCCAGAACCTGGATGCATCACTGAGATTACCCAGAGTAGGCGTGTTAGCCCCGGTGTTAAAGAAGGGTAAATTTGCGTGGTGTCATCACGTTCACCTTGGGTAAACTTAATTATGCATGAGGCTTCAGAACTCAGAGTAGATGATATTGTTCACTGTTCCCCATTTTCCTCTTACCTCAGAGCATTTTTTCAAAGATTAACTGGGTTTCACATATATCACGGGTTCTTACATGTTTTGTATCTTTTATTGATTGGTTAAGAATGAGTGAAAAGGTTTGAAAAATCTGGGCTTAACGCAATTTAACAAGTCTGCCTCACGTAATCCTCCACCGAACCACTGCTCCAGTACGAAACCACTGGCTGATACTTGTCGAACAGTAGCTTCTCAAGAACCTGATGTCATCTCTCAGTTGACCTTAGAAATCCTCTCGATGTCCACTTACAGTAATCGCAGCAGCAGTGTGGCCGTCACGGCCATTAGGACCAGCTTTCGTCGCCCTTTAATCCGCTGCTTATCCACTTGTCTGTCCGCCCATCTGCGCACAAACGATTGTTGCACGTGCTGACTAAGACGTGGCGATTTCGATTTCGCTCGAGAAGATCAGCGCTGAAACGACGGGAGAGGCGGGAATTTTGAAATTTTTAGTTTTAGAAGGCGCTTTCAAGAAGATCAAAGCGGAAAGTGTGACGTCTAGCGGAGTGTTCTCGTCATCACTGTCAGGAATCCCGTCAACGCCAGCGCGGTGAGATTTTCTGATCTTTGCAAGTTATTCAAGTGGAAGTGATTGGCTAGAATCCTCGCTTCGGAATGAAGCTTTATGAATATCTTCATCTATGCAAAAGAAAATCTGAACCAGTTACGATACCTGACCCAGGGTTAGTGTGCTCAGCATTACGTCGGAATTTTAGTGCGGACATAACCTGATTCTGGTCACTTCTCTACAGAGTCTTGACAGAAGCGATTGTGGCAGAAATCTTGGTATATCCATAAAATCCAGGGAAAATTTTCCAGGAAACCCTTGGACTTGGAAAACAACTCTAGCCCTCGGCCTTTTGTCTTCGTGGGTTATCGAACTCCTACCACTCGCGCGTTGTAGACCCCGGTAAGACAGGGCATAGAATGCTTCTTTTCGTTTCACCAACGGGTTTGCTTTTACCTAAGATTTTACCTAACAAGGTGCTACAGTGAGCGAGAGCACCTTTCGAATCACTGCTTCTTTCCAAGTTCAAAGTAGCCAAATGGCCTGACGCAACGCGTGTGGGTGGTAAGTGTCAGTAGTGCTCCCGGTACGCCTTGAGGCAATGATTTTGTGTTACTTGTCTACTACATTGTTGTCGCTGTAACTGAAATTATGTAGTGTAGGCTAATGGCGACACCAATAAATAAAGTACTGCCGTAGTTTTGCTACCAAAGCACAGTAACCGACCAATCAGCAAAATGTTGAGAGCATTCTTTCACAGCTAGATGTGTTAGGGACTCAATGACCTGAAATGATAGTCAAAACAACACAGGATTCGACCAATAGCTAATTTTATGACCCACGGCTAATAATTTATTATTGAATGAACTTTGATTGAAGGATATAGGTTTCCATGCAAGGCAAAAGTAGTTACAAGTAGGACTTGGAGGGATTTTGTATAATGAAACGGTATAAAAACTAAAAATATTCATTAAGAAACTTAGGGTAAGAGGTATAATAGCCAAATTTTGGCAACAGAAGTTGCTTGAGGAAGGGAATCCACCTAGAAAGACCAAAAATCTTTGTTGGGAGCTGCTGTTCTTGGAAACATTGACTATTGTATTCAGGAGGCGTCATCGCACCACATTTACCCAAGAGCAGCTTGCTGAATTGGATTCAGCCTTCCAGGTGAGGTTTAGTTCTGGAAAGATGCCTGTGTTGTGGTACTCAAGCAGTTTTGAACTGCTCAATGCTGTATTTCAGAAAAGCCACTATCCAGACATATACGTTCGTGAAGAATTGGCGCGGATCACAAAGCTAAATGAGGCTAGGATACAGGTGAGACCTTAAATTTCTGGGATAACTCTACCCTTCACCATGGCAAGGTCTTAACCGCGTGGGATCCTCACGCCTGACCGCCTTGTTACATTGATGTAATCCAGTTTGTTGTCACCTGCTGGCGATCAAGTTGGCTTTGCTGGGTAGTGACCAACAATCTTCGTAGGACCCACAATTATCGGACCGAGTTGTTGGTGTGTGGCTGGACAAGAGGCGTGAGGAGGCAGGCAATTACGGATTAGGCAAGAGTTCATCGAGGGTCGCCATGTGCGCTAATTTTGTGTTGACCACGACTAATTGCCGGTGTCTGTGCTCGCGCGCAGCCACCCCCCAACTGACTGGCTGAGCATCTGGATAGAAAAATTCGTCTGACCTCACAATCAGCTGAATGTTGTGCGGACTCACTGCGTATCGGCTGAATGGGGGATCTGCAGAGGAATCGCACAATCCTCGAAAATTTCGGAAAAATCGCGCTCGCCAGCGATTTTCCCACGGTTGTTGCGGGATTCCCACGCTCCTTGTGAATCAAATCCGAGAATAATTTATGCAATAAACGAAATTGCATTTAATATATTGGGTTTCGTCGTCGTTCGCCGCCGTCGCGGCCACCCGCTTTGTACGCTCATGCAATTTTGCGTCGTCGTCGCTCAACACAGGCCCTCATGCGTCCACGTGCGCGCTGTCTCGAATGTTTAGGCTCAGGTACGGATCGAAATGACAAGTCCTGCGAGGTACTGCCCACTGATCAGTGTCTCCTTTCCACTTCAACCAATTATCTAACCAAAACTTTCAAGATAATAGCTCTGACGCTGAGGCAAATGACTTTGTAAACTTCATCTACCCTTATGAAATCATATGCTCTCTAAAATTGGGCACGCTTCACAACATGTTAACCTCAGCCGTGAAAATCGCTCCAATGGCGTGAACATAAGAAAGTTTAGCGATTATTTCATTACAAGTACACGACCATTATTTTTTTTTCTGACATCGCTTTTCTTCGAAATTCCCGGTTTTTGCATGGAGAGCTTCCTACGTTTCAAGCGGAACAGCATAGGAAATGGTTATAGCACCTCGACATGATTTTATTCTTGATATAACTGGTGGTGCTCACCTTATTTACTTACCAAAAGCCAAGTGGTTAAGTATCAGCGCATGTAACTGTTTCAAGTTCGCTATAAATCTCCTTCTGCTATTCTGAATTTCCTGTACTTCATCTTTTTTCCCTAAATGTTCACCCCAGAAGTGAAAATTGCTCAAGCATCATGCTAAATTTTCATGAGATAAATTAAATTACGAGATGAGATAATTCGAGATAACTAGGGTCTGTATTACCTTCCATGTCAGAGTGAACTGGTAATAGTCCTGAATTATTCAGCAGTTTCCTAGCGGTTTCATAGACCAAATGGACACGATGCCTCTTTTTATGCATAGTCTTTACAAGTCCCAATTTCATTGGGTTACCCAGTCAAAATCACCTGGTAACCGATCTGTTCCATGTAAAAACAGACGGCTTGGCAGAAATGGGCATCTACAAAATTTGAAAGACAATGGCTTTAGATAGAAGAGGTCCTCACATCTGACTATGGAAAAACTCATAGTAATAGGACATTATTCCCACGATCAAGAAGCATCTTCATTTCATATTTCTGTCACTAGGAATATCACTTCTAAGGCGCACGCATAATTGAGATCGACCCTTAGGTGAACGAGTTAACCCACAACGAACTTACATACCTATATTCACCTATCGTCAACACTAGCGTCAACACGTGGGCAATCCCCATGATGCAATAAAATCCTTACCTCATGTCCTTATCCTAGATTTCTTTTGTACATAAAAAAACTACAGAAACTAATCAGCGTAAATGAGTCGAAGTCATACGCGCATTCCCTTGAAAGAGATGGGTGAGAGATCGCAACGAAAGCAATATTGAAGGTTGAAACTTCCACCACCAGGTTCTATGTACCTTCCGTGTCCATTCTTATACAGACTGGGAGCAAACTTTGGGCAGTATTTTCTGGAGCCCCGGAGCTATTCGTAGTGTCCAGCCCAGTGATTGGGGCTTAGAAAGGCTTTTCCCTTGATCTCCTTGACTTGTACAGGTGCAGATCTCATTTACTCACTATTCTATTGTCCTATACCTTCTTCTCATTTGACTCTTCTAATATTTGATTTTCTTGAGAAAATAACTGATAGAATTTCAAAGCCCTTGTTGAGCCCCTCACATCAAGTAAACCGTTGGGCTCACACAATATCAGTGACGTACTATATCAGTTCTCAAATCTAGTACTTACCCACATTCGTAATTGTAAATTTGCAGAGATGGAACCTTCTGAATGCATTTTTATCCTTTTTCGAGTGCTAATCACGTTCATCCATTGGATGTTTGTGACCAGACTATCTCTCAGCACGTGCTCCTTCCGTACCCTACCATGCCCCATCATTTGCAGAAGTATGTTGTTCTGAATTTTTCCAGGAAGTATTGGATTTGGAGCCTTGTAGGTTCCCTCTTTGGGTTACTGGTCCCACTTCTGGAAAAATGGATGGGGAACCATGGAGCAGCAACTTCTTTCTTTATGACACTTCTACGCACTCTTTGAAGCCGAATCTTCGAACTAACCCCATGAAGGGCAAAAGTCCTCTAACTATGGATTCTGTACGATTCCGGAAACATGACGTGACTTCTGGAAAAATGGATGGGGAACCATGGAGCAGCAACTTCTTTCTTTATGACACTTCTACGCACTCTTTGAAGCCGAATCTTCGAACTAACCCCATGAAGGGCAAAAGTCCTCTAACTATGGATTCTGTACGATTCCGGAAACATGACGTGACTACCGTACTCGGCTGTTGTTGGCTCATTAGCGCATTGTGCGTGTTCTGTGTGTGTGTACATACATGCGGCAGAGTGACGAGCGCATTGCGTCCGCTGACAGAGCAGCTATGTGTGCGGCGACGGCGGCCGGCTCGGGCAGCGTTACCGTATACCGGACGCACGGGCGGTCCCTAATCAATCCTTCTCCCCTCTCATACGCCGTGCAATTGAATTATTGGCACCCGCCCTACGGCACCACTCTCTCTGCCTTATTCAGGCGCACATCGTACAGGAACGGGCTGTCGCGCCGTCGATGCGGGCTGGACGACGAAAACATAAACACTGAGAGGGGAAGGGTAAGGTGGAATGACGGCCGAAGACGAGGGGAGATCAGGGTATAGAGGCCTGAAAATTCGTCCACATTTACCTTTGAAGTCTCTAAGTATCCACTCAACGCCCATCCGGTCGGGAAATCATATCAACCCGCCGCGTCCATTGTCTCCTTTGATTTCGGCTGTGCTTCTCTTCAGGAAGCCCTACGGAGGAAACAGGCAGTGCAGGGTAGGAAGCCGCCGAGGGACAGACTCTTCTAAATGAGCCTTTCATGCATTTCTGCTGTGGTTTCTAGGAGTTCCTGGTCTTTGAAGGGGTCGTATGGGGGGAAAGGGTCGCTCTTGTGGTGGGATACATGTACGCTGCTGGGGATACTCTAGGATTCCTGTCCCCCCCCCCCGAGTTGGCGAATTTCGCTGGCAAAATGTGATATTTTTCGCTGTGTTCACCACTGCTTGCTTCCGCTTATTGGAACGAGGGGCTCGGGCAAGGTACATGTACCCTTACCAGGGGAACCCGTCCACTCCGTGGCGTAGGGTGGATAGCTACCTTCCAAGAAACTTTCATGGGATCCTGTCACTGGCAGCACCTCCCATGAGCCTGGAATAACCAGCGATTTCGCCCTTTGAATGACTTTAAAAGTATCTTTAGAGTTGTATGATAGCATGATTGAGATTACCCAGGTGAACATCATTGAGACTACCCAAGGTGAACGTAACGACGAAATGTTTACCCTGGGTAATCTCAAGGGTGCACGCAGTGGATTGCCGCGAATAATTTTTTTTTGCAATTCGAGAAAAAACCAAGATTAGAGGCTGCATGCATCATTGGGATTACCCAAGGTAGACGCGATAGCAACTTGTTGACCATGGGTAATCTCAAAGGTATACCTAGGACTTTGCCGCGAATGGATTTATAGTTCAGGAAAAAAGAAAAAAGTGAGGTTTCAGGCCGCTTGCATGATTGAGATTATCCAAGGTGAACGTAGTAGCAAAACATTTACCTTGGGTAATCTCAAGGGTCCCCTTGAATGACTTTGAGAGTATCTTCGAAGTTGTATGATAGCACTTATTCCAGGTATGGTTCCAAAATCGACGAGCAAAGCACCGGAAACAAGAAAAGCAATTGAACAAGGTAAATTCCCATTCTGTCCGCTTTGGACTCCAGGAAAACCTTGGTAGTCCTAAAAGGGCAAACTTCACAGCATTCCCAGAAGTGGAAACACCTCATTGCCTCATTATTCCAGACGCTCAATCCTCATCAGGCAATATTTGCCGCCAACCCGGCCAGCAATATCATGCGTCAGGGAATGTATCCATCACCACTTGGTAATCCACGGGATAGCTTTTGGTGAGCTTTTTAACCTACGTTTAGCACAGAACGGACGATAGGACCCATTCTTCTTCGAGCATTTACGTTCTGAGCCATAGAATCCACGGATACATCGTGACTAATTCCGCAATTTTTCTCCACTGGAATTTTCCCAATCCTCTTCCATAGGAGTCATTTCACTGACTAGTTATGAACTAGACATACTACACATAGGTACGCTAGATGCGTTCCGTTCTAGTATCAAAAGTATAAGACTCTCTGGGTGACCTTCTGGTAACGAAACTACCTCATGTAAAGGTAGATGACGTCATTACTAAAAATATGACACTTCTCATGAACTTAACAGCATTGTGGTGTTACTGTAGACATACTGTAACCGAGCACTGAGTCTCGTGGACCTTGATTTGTCCTTTGGTTCCGCGAACGCTCCTTTATGAATGAGCTGAAATGTTCCCATTTCCAGGTATCCGTCTTATCCCCGGCAAATGCCCTATCCGACGGCTACTCCACCTTATTCAACAAATTCGTTCACTAATCCGATAACCAAGTAAGTATGGTTCTTCTGTATCAGCAGTGGTATGTGCCCCATCAAATTCCATCCAACCCCGAGATACTAACTAAGAATGGACCGCATGCATCATTGAGATTACCCAGGGTGAACGCGTTGATACTCCCAATTTATCCATCGTTAACAGCGGAATCAATTCGGCTACCGTGGGTAATCTCCCGTGCATGCGAGACCTCATTCGGAGGGTAATTCCTGAAGGATAAATTTGTGAGCGTTAACACATTTACTCTGGATGCTCAATGATGAATCCATGCCTAGACATAAATTCCAGAAAACTGTAGAAGATTCCAGTGAATTTAAAATAATTATTGTGGGAGAGTTTTGTGAAGGAATAAGGTTGCTTTCTTGAAAAATTTTTGATCTCCTTGCTGACCACCGGGTTTCACTACGGCAGCACCAGTCATCTCCCTTGGAAATTAAGCGCGTATCTGGAAATTCCCTTCTTCATTATTTTTTTAATTTAAAAAATTCTGAAAATGAATGCATTTCTTCTTCATTCATTTAACGGAACGAAATTAGTTTGCCATATCATTGAAGATTAATTAAGCATAAAATACATGTGAAAGGGAATAGGCTCTCGTAAGTTAGTACTAGGCGCTGGAAATTATTCTCAGCCATGCCTTGGGTGCATCCTCGGGATTACCCAGGGTGAACATGTTGTTATCACGTTCGCCTTGAGTAATCTCAATGAGAGAAATAAAAGAATCTCAGCCTATAACTTCGATTTTTTTCCTAAACTACAGAAAAAATTACTCGCGACAACGCATTGGCAGGGGGTAGGGTAAACACGTTGTTATCACGTCTACCTTGGGTAATCTCAACTATGCAGGCAGCCCATAACCTCGCTTTTTTAACATACGAAAAAAATTACTTGCGGCAATGCACTGGATGCGCAGTTGGGATTACCTAGTGTAAAAATGTTGTTATCACGCTAACCTTGGGTGATCTCAATGGTGTACGCTGCATATAATCTCGCCGTTTTTCTTACACTACAAAAACTACCCGAGGCAACACACTGGGTGCACCCTTGAGATTACCCAGGGTAAACATATTGTTATCACGTTCACCTTGGGTAATCTCAATGACGCATGCTGCTTGTAACCTTACTTTTTCACTTGAAACCAAACCAAACCCTGAGCTGTTTTCTTCTAGTTAATTTTGTTATACATAATATGTATATTCAAACTACTCACGGCCATGCCCTGGATTAAGCGTTGAAATCACCCAGGGTAAACATGTTGACGGTCGCACTAACGATGGTAAACTTGTGTGAAGTTACTTTTATTCTGGGTAATCTCACTGATGCATGCGACCATAAAAATGTCAAGATTTACAACCTCTGGGGAAGCTCCGAGTGCACTCCTAACTAGAAACCCATCTCTACTTCGCTACTGCAGCTCATCTACGTACATAATTTATAATTGATTTTTGAATTTTCAGCTTCAGCCCGTCGATCGCACCATTCTCGTCCGACGAGGACTTCTACCAGAAGTCGCTGGCACTGCGAATGTCCTGTCAGCCGGCCGCCTCGGCTAACATCGCGAACCTGAACTATCCACAGAGTTAATCTGCGGGATCTGCGCCGAGCAGCTTACACTAGTCCAGTCACGGTTTCTCTTCTGTTCATCTCTTTACTGTGAAGATGCCATGCTCTCTAGTTCAGCCATAGTTACCCTCTTGTCACATACATATTTCCCTATGTATCGCATCGAATTCCTGTGTCCATAAAATAGGGAATCACGCTCAAGTCAGACAGTTTTTATGGTATTTGCTTCTCGTCTAAGCAACGATCTCGAAGTGAAAGCTGTGGATCAAAATCGTATTTTTCTCTAACGCTTGCAAGCAGATCCCAGTGTTTTGAATCACAGCTCTTCTCCAATTTTTGATCTCTCGTCGTCAGTGCAGTGCAGAACATGTTCGATTCATGAAATTCAACTATTGTACATGTAATATATGGGAATAAATTGATTAATATACATATTTTTTTGCACATTTTTGTTGATGTTTGTCCAATCTATCAACGTCGTCGGCCTTATCACAGCATCCAGGACCGTGAACGCGTGTATGTCTGTATGTACGTTACTCAACCGCCAAATATATCTGAGCCCATTCATATTCGAAGTACTTAATCAAATTGCAGGTACAAGTGTGGGAACTAATGGGATACAGTGTACTCACAAAACAATTCTGCTGCAGGGATAAGTCCAATTTACTTATCCAAAAAGGAACTTATCAAGAGTTCAAGATGAGATATTTGAAATTCCCTTGGATTATAACTGATCCGAAGGATCAGGACTTGTATTGTACAGTTGCGGCCATTTATTTAGCGCGTTGCCAATTTTGGGCAATCCACTGATGAGAACATAAAATCTGTATCTCAGGACTGTAATGAGCTATCAGGACAATGTTCGAGAATGCGATAAGGCACAGTGTTCTCCTTCTTGCCTCAACATTGTTGCTCCATTAAATGCTTCTGGAAGGGAATGCACGCATTCTACGCATTTAGAGCTCAAGAACTTTGGAAATATTTCCGTTTCTCTCCTAGATCACTTCCCTGATTCTGGGTAAGATGTGATTCTATTCTCGATATAATTATGTTTCGGAAACCATTGTAAAGCCATAGCATCGAAAGCTAACTTCAGGATATTTTCAAAGGACTCCGTACAATAGACTCTTATTCATTAGTAAAGGCTTACAAGATATATGTTCGCCCACTTTTTGAATGCAATAAAGGATAAAATGGTCGGCGTTGATCAATCCCGTCACGTGGGATGCGCCACGCATTCGACTTCATCTGATCATCGTAGAGGCGTTGAATGCGCATGTGCCCTATACAGTGACGTATATAGTATATAGTATATATATATAGTGATATAATATATATATATAGTGACTATAGTATATACTATATAGTGATATACTATATACTATATATACTGATATATATATATATATATATATATATATATATATATATATATATAGATATACTATATACTATATACTGACTATAGTATACCGTATATAGTGACTTGCGGGGGCATCCGATGAACCAAGTCGGTGCTTCATCCTCCCAGACTCCTCTGGTACCAATCTACCGACCCCGGGGGGTGGATGGCTTGGTTGGCCACGGGCGGCGGGATCGAACCATCGACCGTGTGCGTGCGCAGCGAGCCTCTTACCACTGCGCCACACGCGCCCTTTTGAATGCAATACAACCATCTTTTCTCCATATAAAACGAAGGACATAAGTTTATTGGAAAATGTTCAAAACAGTTTCATTTGAAAACTTTTCACGCGCTGTAGTGGTTTACATTACAAACTCATGCCTGATGGCATACTCAGAAGGAAACAATTTAACTTACCTAGTTTATACAGTCGAAGGAAAAAGAGGGACCTAATTATAGCTTTCAAAATACTTAGTGGAAGAACGAACACCAATCCAACTGAGTTTTTTCACATTAACTAACTCAAAAACCAGAGGAGGAAACACAAAACTCAAGACTCCGGCAATTAGAACACAGATCAGGAACAAAAGCTTCGCAATTAGGGTTGCCATCGAGCTTAATAAATTTCGTAGTCACGATGTTCTTCGCATGTCTCTTCCTAGATCCAAGAAAATGGCTGCAATCAAAATATGCTCACTGGCTTCCTAGAATAGATGTATTTCACTAATTTGCATCTCATTATGTACTATGTATGTAATTATGTATGTGATGCTTCACACGCGTTAATGGACCATGTATTGTCTACCGCATGAGCATTTGCTTACGCCTTCGAATAAATAAATTAAATAAATAATTGCGTGTTTTGCTATAGTAGTTTCGATAAGCAATTTCTCACGTAAGGGGAGAGCGAAAATTGTCAACAGAAGTAAAAAGAATGAGGAAAGAACATTCACGGTGATTCCAAAGACAAACTAAGCATTTCCAGCCGCGGATTTTTTTCCGGTTCGTGTTGCTAACAGGCAATCAAATACTTACAGAAAAAATCCGAAGCTTGTTCGTTAGCAATATTCATTAAAATGAAACTTTTTGACAAAATTGACGCTTTGTTTCTGCCTCCTGTTTCAGCCGGTACGTAGAGGCTGGTACCATTGTTCACCGGGATATCTTGAAGGGAAACATATGTACTCATTCTGAATCACCACTCTGTTTCCATGGCGATGGAGAAATATAAGAATTTTACACAGAATTTCGGAAAACCGACGAAATTGAACTTTTATCTTTCATTCCAGTTTGAACCAACTCTGTACCCGTGATAAGCAGCAGAAAGGAAGCTCCCATAGTGCCTCAACACATACTCGAACTTGGTTTTGATTGCTCATTATAAGGCTGAGAAGTACAGAGAATTCTGTCGTCGGTTTGGCTTGATCCGAAAAGCTTGGCATCGGATGTAATGATACGGAAATTCTGAATAGAGATGCTGAAGATGTGCTGCTTCAAAAAAGCGCTAAATCGGCAATAAATATTCAGATTAAGCCAAGTTATGACAGTTCAAATTTAACTGTCAAAATCCGACGCCGATTTTGCGACAATCCAATACTTATGCTTATCATAGTGAAACATGTGATGGTGATTGGTTGAACCTGATAGAAACGAGTGGGCTTCGGAAGTGATTGCCGTGACCCTTTTCCTCCCTAGAACTCCATATTGTTTGTTATAACTCAGTGGCTATTAGACGACCTTGGTCTCCTAACGCTCGAATTTGCGCAGTGTTTTGTTCGGCGCAAAAGTGGTCGCAATCATTTTAGCTCCCGCTGTTTTGAAGGTCCTCACTAAAAACAGCACCCACGGTATTTTTGCTCCTCAGATTTTGGGCTAATTGTAAGCCTAGCAGCTTGGTGAAGGTGGAAACACTGCTCCATTCGTTTGACATTATATGGAGATGATGGTTTTGCTTGATTCTAGTTGACCGAGTAGCGCGGAGTGGGAATGGAAGGTGGTGAGAGTGAAAGCTTCATCATATTGAGGAGAATGACTGTGAGCAAAAGCATCAATTCACGCAACATTCATTGGTTGAAACATAGAAACACATTTAATCTCTAACACATCGACAATGCCAACGCCTTCGGAGGTAGAACCTTAAAGGCAGCACCCACGATAATTTTCTCCTCTGAAACTTCTATCTATCTATCTATTTATTACGCTTCTTAAGGAAGACGTACAACAACAAAAGAACCAGCGTCACAGAAAACAACCAGCAAAACGATAAAACGCAAAAAAACCAGAATGTAATGAAAAGTATAAAAAACAACCTGAAGAAAGACACTACTGAAGAAAGCACAACCTGAACTTATGGGCCAAGCACTTTTTTTGCCATAACACGTTTAAACTGACCAAATGAAGATGAGATAGCAAAGTCTTTTGTTAATTTTAGGTAATCCGAACACGCTCTAATAGCGAAGGAATGCATTCTAAGCTTAGTCCTACCCCGCTGATAGAACACTTTCCTGTTACCACCTCGGGTACGAGACGGCACAAGAGTGAAAAGTTTGGCGGAGATGTGAGACTCTGGAGAAATCAGAAGCTTGTGTACCATGCATACATCGAATAGTCTGCGACGGGACTCCCGTGAAGGAAGGTTGAGATAAACGTTCCTTAGTTTAGCTTTAGGAATTCTACCATAAAGAAAACCTCCAATACGCACCATTAGCTTCCGGGTGAAATTATTTTGAGTTCTTTCCAGTGAAAGTATATCTTTCTTTTTAAAAGGACAAAAAACAGTAGAGCCGGATTCAATGATAGGCCGGACATAGATTTTATAAGCACGTAGTAACGCCGACTTATTCGATGTCGACAAGGATTTGAAGATGTTAAAGGTACGCATATACGCTTTCCTGCATATACTTGAGTAATGCACAGAAAAATCCAGCCTGTTACTATAAACAGGTTGGATAACTTCTACTTCTTCTTGGCTAACTGGGTCCACTGATTCCAGATATACTGTTAGGAATTAACGAAACTTGCAAAATCGCAAGTTTTGAAACGGCCTAATCCGAGCGGGCGACGAAAATTGGACCAGTGATCCGCTCATTGCGTATTCGCCGCATAGATTTCAACTTGTAATACCTTAGAGAGTTCAACTTGCTATCGTCGCAGAATAAACGGTACTATGGCTGGGTGTTAAAAGCATTCAACAGTTAAGAGACGAAGATTATCGTGGGTGCTGTCTTTAAGAACTTGGGACCATAAAAATTGAGAGGCTCAAAGTCTCAAAATCGTTATCATGGGTTGTGCATTTGGCATTGTTAGGTGGTTTGGTTTTTCAATAATTTTCCGCGCT
The DNA here is from genome assembly GCA_000688135.1 of Ancylostoma ceylanicum. Lineage (NCBI taxonomy): Eukaryota > Metazoa > Nematoda > Chromadorea > Rhabditida > Ancylostomatidae > Ancylostoma > Ancylostoma ceylanicum. The sequence continues at coordinate 112,019 of JARK01001556.1, forward strand.
CGAAACAGACAACTACACAAACTGATCAGGCATCGTTCTGGAGTACCTTACGAAAGGAACAACGGTGCCAGTGAATACGAAGGCTTGGGGGTGTAGATATGCAGAGATTCTGTCTTTGAAATAAACAACGTTCTCGCCGTAGAACGGCTCGATTCCCATTCCTGCCCTACCAAACTGTCGTAAATTGCTACCAGAAGAGTTTGGGTTTGTATAAGACACATGCACATTCAATGTTCCTGTGAATCCCGATTGAATTCTAAGAATTGGCATCTCCAAAACAGGGGATTGATTATCGCCAACGATTTGCCCTCTATCCTAATGAAGAAGTGAAACATAGGTCGACGAAAAGATCAGATGTGATATCTACTGCAATTTCTTGAAGCACACATCAGTTACTGCGGAGTTCCTTGTAAACTACATAGGCTCAAGCCGTCAGCTAATGCTCATCGTCAACTGATAGTTTCAGTTTGTGGGTTTACTAAAACCCAAGGTGAAATAAAAAATAACAAGTGATGCGCGATGCCCCCGTTTTTAGCATATATTCTGATTCATCTGTTAAGACCCTGTCAACAATTTTATTGTCCTTTTCTGATGTGGTGATCTTTTTGAATTTTTACACACGGTTTATTGTTTGCCCTCGTCCAGCTACTCTTGGTTTTCAAAATCCACAAACTACACGTGGAAATGATGATGATTAACACCTATGTAGGTTACATCTAGTCTACGTCCGCTTTTATCCACCAGTTGAAAGGATTTAATGACAGACCAACTTCTACATATGTCTACATCAGAACGCAGTGCTTGTTTGACTTGACTCACTCCTAAAAAAAAGAATCTTTGTTATATCGAATCGACATTTATAGTAAATTCATACGAAGGAAACACCTATAGAATCTCATGAAATTTTTCGAGAAAGAACAACTCTTCGCTACATATTTATTCCAGAAGTTTTTCAAGCAGCCTCAGTACGTACGTACATGGATACTATCCCCGGGCAAATCACCTTTCTCAGAATCACGGATACATCTCCTACCCATTCAGTCTGACCAAAAACCTGGATTTCTCCGCTCAAAAAAAAACGGCTAAAGCAAACTACAAACAGAAGAAACTGGTATTTTATTAATTTTTTTCCAGTTTGCCCAGGTCAGTCGCTCATTTTTTCATTGTGCGGAAAAAAAGTTAAATTATTGGCTGGTACACGTTTCCATCCGTAATGAAAGAGCAACATATGTAGAAGGGCCGGCACACCTATTATTGTGAATTTTCTCAACCTGCCCCTTTTGTTCTCTCAGAATTTATGGTGATTTCCATGCAGTTGGTGGTTGGGTAGGCTATTTCTCCGCTCCTTGAAAACAGTTAAGTAGCGACAAAATTTGAAAAAAAAGCAAACAGAATGGCAAAATTCTCTAGTTATCCTCCATTATAGGAATGAATTTGCGGTAATCCTAGGGTAATCTTATTTTTTGCAACGGTTTTTTTATAGTGTGCTTGAATTTCTCACAGCAATTTACTCCCAAAGTATGTATGTATGATCCCTAAGAGAATTACTGCCGACACGTTATTCGCTCTACAGCGATCCTAAAAATGAACCGCGTGACCAAACAAACTTGTACTAGACGAACACAAGTGTATAAATATTTACGCTGCGTCCTTATTTGAAGGGGGCGCGAATCGTGTTGGTTGTTTGACGAGCAGCCACCTGACACCGTGCTTCACATCCTCGCTTTACCTAGGTATTCTTGACCCCTCACTCACTGTAGTTAGCAGTTGCAGCTCCATGCTGCACAAGAAATGATTGCAACAAATGATAAGTAATATGATATTTTCTGAAAATTAAAGGATTGATCCAATCGGAAGCTTAACTGAAATGTAGCTAACAAGGTCCTTCTTTTTGTGCATAATCATTGTTTTCGGAGTGTTTTTCTCTGCCTTTTCTCTTCTGGTGTAAGACACCCATACGATGTAGGATAAGGCTAATGGACAGTTAAAATCATTATAAATATACATATTTGAAATCATGTACTAGTCAATAAATAAAAAAATAGCCTATTTAACTGACTAATTAAAGAATGGCTTGTTCATCTCATCTGGTTACTTTTGCTTAAAATTCACCATTCGAAGTACTGCCCATCGAGAACTGTATTATAATATTTAAATCCCTCAGGATTTCATTCCTTTGACTCCTTAGAATACTCTTTATTAATAAAAGTGACACCGCATGGTGTCGAATATCGGCCCAGCGAAAGCGATCCAGGCCGACCTCGCAATTTGTGCGACCTAATTTATTGTGAATTCGAAACCACCGCCAATTGACGCAGGCCGGGCACCTTCTCGAGCGACAAACCTTCTACCATTGTCATTATTTGTGTTAGTATTACCATTTTCATGACGATTCACCGCCTTTATAATACATTTAGTTCCTTGCTCGCCTACTTGAGCTGTTGGACATTATTTAGCTATTCGTAACGCATGGGGGCCTCTCTCAATTCGTCCATGAGCGGAAATGACAAGCGTTTGACTGATAGCAAGAGGTAGAGAAAAAAACTGGCAGATTTCGATAGCGACTTGTCTCATTCCCAAAAATATCCTTCCAGAAAGCAGGACCATAAGGAGACCAAGGCTAAAGAGCCGTCTCATTCCTGGAATTTTTTCTGTAAGAAATTTTGGAAATACGCGACAATGTGGAGAGATATTACTAGCTTTATCTCATATCCATCGCTGTTCCTAAGCCGGAAATATTAGATTCACCGACTCATCACAGCACGGAAATGATTGACGTGCGAAGACGCGTGGCTCAGATATCAACTCCCACCTCAATTACGTGACCGCCCATGCTCATGTCTTAACTCCGGAAACATCTCTGTCCCTTTGTTCATAAAAAAATAAAATTGCTCAGCTGTATGTCTATCAAATCCCCAAAGTGACGAATATCAATAGTTTTTCTTGCCGTTTACTTACATTTTTGAAGCTACTGGTCAGGCAACCCTGAATATCATCACATTCCTACAACAAGGCCATCTTCTGCAACATTCTGTTCTTAATGACCTTAGCATTAACCTTGTATCGTCTGTACTTTCCACATCTTTTTCTCATGCTCTTCTTGGACATGTATGAGGAAGGGCATGGTAGCTTTTCTGTTGGCCATGCTTTTTTCTCATTTTTGATTGTTCCATTACATCTACAACGTTGCTGAAGTCGGAATGTGCAATCATATAATGGAAGTGATGCGAAAGAGTGTGAAATATAAATTCCCACACCCCCCCCCCCCTNTCTCATGCTCTTCTTGGACATGTATGAGGAAGGGCATGGTAGCTTTTCTGTTGGCCATGCTTTTTTCTCATTTTTGATTGTTCCATTACATCTACAACGTTGCTGAAGTCGGAATGTGCAATCATATAATGGAAGTGATGCGAAAGAGTGTAAAATATAAATTCCCCCCCCCCCCCCCCCTCCCGTTTGTTTTGGAAGAAAGAAAGGTTACTTCAACTCCACGAAGCAGGCTCTACATAGCCTCTTCTAATCCATCTTCGAATCCCCAATAAATCTATGTACCCTACTCTCTCACGTTTCTAAGAAGAGAAATCCTTTAGCTCAGAAAAGGAAAAAGCTTTAGAAATTCACTTCAGAATTCCTGTAAAACTGTCCAGGAATACATCTTTAAAGTTATTTTATACTGCATACGCGTTCTAGTTCGCCCGACACATTCAACCATTTGTACTCTCTCCCCCCCCCCCCTGCAAGGCCNGAAATCCTTTAGCTCAGAAAAGGAAAAAGCTTTAGAAATTCACTTCAGAATTCCTGTAAAACTGTCCAGGAATACATCTTTAAAGTTATTTTATACTGCATACGCGTTCTAGTTCGCCCGACACATTCAACCATTTGTACTCTCTCCCCCCCCCCCCCTGCAAGGCCGTAAACGCGCGCGTCTCACCTGTGTCTGGGCCGCGTCAGCGCTTCGCTTTATTATAAAGCACGCATTTAGTATAAATAGCACTTCTCTCACGATTTCTTAGAGTCGGCTGTTGGGGTGTTGGAGCTCAAATAAGCTAGGAAATGAAAAAAATTGATTTTCGAAAGGGCCTCTGACTAGAAGTTATTTGAAGAGAGTCAAGAGAAGTAGAAGGCAAATTTCAAAAAATGTAAGCAAGTGATGTAAAATTTTTCCTGTTTTATGAAAAGTCTTTCAGAAGGAGATAATATAGTGCGGTGGTGATAGGCTGACACGGAGGACACGGATTTGATCTCAAGTGGTTTTATATCCAAGCCCAATAAGTCTCAGAGGGTCCTAAGATTTGTAGAAGAGAGATCCTGTGGATGCAGCGTTGGTACATCGGGTGTCTGTACTTCCTCTCATCATAAGAAATCCTGAAGCAATTGATTTGGTTGATTTAGCGATTGACTCTACGCAACTTCTGTACGACTGTGAATTAAGGTCGAATTCGTGGCGCATCCTCTAGAAGGATTTATCACCGCGGGCCACACTTTATTCCTTTTGATCTTTCATTCTTGGAGAATCTGACAATTCAGTCTGGGAATAAGGAGCTGCTTCGAATAAGCTGTGAAAATTGGTACACATAGGTTGTATAAGTAAAGTAGTATGTAGAGGACTCACTCCTAGTATCAGCTGATCGGGTGAGGATGGAACAAAGTTGCATCTCATTTCTTCTACCCTGCATACATTTCTACTACCCTCTCTTTTCCAAGTACAGGACATCCTAAACCCAACACTTGCCGCCGTCTTCCGCATAATCATATATTGAGTTTCCAATTTTACCTAGACGATCATTCGTTGGGTGTTTGTTTTGATGTCTTTTTTTTTCTTTATTATATTTCTTCAAGTTCCATGTTTGTTTTTGTGCACATGTTGGAGCACCTTGAGTGTATAAATAAATAAATAAACAAAAAATCGCCACTTTGGAACGGTTTTTCCTATGGATAATGGTGTGAAATGTTCCAAACCTCCCAGAAATAAATGCACCCCTCATTCATTCAATGTCACGATGGGAAATCGTGCAATCATCCCGACGACATGACGGAACACGATGGCCTATGCTGTTTTGAAACGAGTCAATAAAGTGCGATAAATCTTCGCATGACTGCGTTTTCGAGGTTTCGTCGAGGACGATACCCCATTGAGGTAAGACGTTGATTGCCAGCCATCGTCGGCCGCTAGTCTTCCCCCTCTGCTCGACGGACGTGAGCGATCATTTAGCAGGAACCGGTCCCCTCAACCGTACTCTCGTGCCGCCGTACATTACCTGTTTCGTTTTGCCCACTATTATCGTCGCTGCCGATCTCGCACTCTTTTTCGCTGCCCAAAATAGTTCGAGAATTTTCGGAAAAGTCGCCATTACCTAACGATTTTTGTCAGATCCCGTCAATACATATCGTGACTCCCTCTTCCTCCTCTCTCCTCTCTTCGTCCCCACTAGCCCTTCGAAACTTTAACCACAACACGGCGAGGTGCACAGGATCTGGTAACATTAGGGTGTTATGAACACCCTAATGATACCAGATCTTGTGCGGGCGAGTTCACTGCCATAAGCCAGCCATAAATGACGTCTTTTACTGCAAAGGATCACATTTATGACAGCCTTCACTAACTCGTCTAGAGGGAGTCATTCCTCTGCTCTAGTTGGACTCTTTATTACCCAAGGACCTATATGTTCTGGTTCTTCTTGTTCTTCATGGGACAAGATGCCATCGGAACGACAAATTTCCGCAGCAGAATAGCGGAATTTCCGCAGGTGACGTGCCGGTTTTTCTGCTGTTTTGCTGCGGAAGCTCCAGACTTCGGGGCGGTTGTACTCTCCTGCGCTTCTCCTGCGTTTCTGTTGCGGAAATTCCGAAGCGCTTTTTTCTCTCCGTCTCTTCACCAGTGAATCTCTTTCTTGTGCTATTTCTCCGAAAACCGTCTTTTTCTGCTACGGAAATTCCGGAATGCCTCTATCCAGCTGCGGAATTTCGGGCAGTTTGTCTGAGTAAGAGAGAAACCAGAAATTACTAGAGAAGCCAGAAAACTGCTATACTTTGAAGGAATTTAAACATAAACAATTCAAGACTCATTTCACTTCAGAAACAAGTAGCTTACTTGTGTGAAAAATTGATAAAAATTATTGGAAATTAACACAATTTTTCGTATTGCAATGGTGAATATCAGTAGCGAACACCAACATAGTGTTTTAAACGAAAACAACACAAACAATCGGGAGACCGTGCTCATTAACGCGGTAAAATCTTGGAGACCACACTTAGTACCGAATAAAAGTAGTGTTATTTGGAAATCTCTGGCTCAGCTATCAATTCAGAACGCGACCCAGAAAATCCGAATGCTCATGAAGAAGAAAATCCTGAACCACCCCATCTCAGTCCTCGAGGGTCACATTTCACCGTTTTCTCTAAAGCCTGATATTTTAACCAATTCCCAATCGAAGTCCCGAACTCAAATTTATCTGATGATAAGCGGACGACGTCTGAGACCCTGTCCGCGCTCTTCCACCTGTGTAGACAATGGTTCCTCGTGTAAGCTTCTCAGAGACTTTTCAAGATGGCTCGGCCAGGAAATGAGTGAAATTTCCGTTAACGCACCATTCCAGGATTCTCGTTCTTTGTGGATGTTCCTTGTCTTCTGCTTGGTAATGGTCAAATAATATCTACACATACGGCAACCGGCATCGCTGTTACTTATCTCTAGCATAGTGAACTCCTAGTTTTGGACTCAGTTTTTTTTTTTGTTTTTAGATTTCTGCCCGTACTATTATGCTTTTTCCTCTTTTTTCTAAGCAATTCATCTCGCTGCAGTTTTTTGTCCATTTGAAAAGAAGATTTTAAATTTCTTCGTGTATCATTTTGGTTTCTTTTTCATAACTTTTTCTAGTCTCATCAACATCTAAATTTTCCAACTCATCTTGTTCCAAACTTTTCTTGTCTCCTTAGAAAGAAGAACTAGAAGCAGTATAATTTACATGCGAACCACGAAGAATACTAAGTGCAGTTGAAATTCCTCAGGACTGAAAAAATGCAACAAGTTGCCCTTTCTCCATGTTCCGTTTTTTTCTGCAATTCGACTTCAACTCGACTTGTTTATCGCACGACAATCTGCAGCGACGTCCTGCGGACGTGACAAATAGTAGTCTCCAGCCGTTGGCAAATTAATGGTGCACTGTTTAGAGTCTGTGCACTTGAAAACAGTTCTTCTATAGAATCCCCAGTTGAATTTGAGCTGCAACTGCAAAATGACTAATTGAGCCCTCCTAGAAAGCAGAATGTTCACCACTGATTCTTTCTTAAGAGATGTTGCTGACGTTTCAAGCGAGATACAAGAGCGAAACAACTCTAGGCATAGAAACTGTACTCGTATTCATGAACATTCCTAAGAGGTTGTGATCTATTCGCCCTTCTGAAGTGGACGAGTTTCCCGGCTTGGAATGGGTTACTTGGCAAGACTCGTCTCACTCATTGTCAGTCAGGGAAATAAAGGTAAAGACAGCGAGTTGTACCACATTCTGCTGAAGAAACTCTTCCACCATGAGTGAGCAGGAAACTTAGGACCTCCCATGAACAATTACGAATATGGGCTCAGGATATAACTAGGACAGCAGCAAGTCAGCTTCATGCATTTGTCATGCGAGTATCGAGCAAACTTCATGCGTTCTGATCTGAAGCATAGATATGGTACATGTACACAAGAATTACGTACGTGAGAACCGGTATGGATTGTGCATGAAGTCTGAATGCCCATCTTGTGATTGTGAGGGAAGTGAGATCCCCTTCAGAATATTGAACGGGAGACAAGGATTTTCGAAGGTAAAACTGACTTATTTTGACTTTAAATAGCTGAAGTCAAAGTTGAAGTGTAGAAGCTAAAGTAATATTAATGATTTCAAAGTAACTCTAATAAGCACCAAACTATTTTCTAGAGTAACCCATGAGAACCTGGCGGCGATATTCATCCTGCAGCACGCAAAAAGGCACCACTCTCTCCCCCCTTCTTCCTCCTCCCTCTCTTTCCTTTTCCGGCCACTGCAACTTAACACTACTTCACTCCTGTCGCCAGCAGAAATCCCACCCTGTCTCAGCGGTATTGCAAGCAGCTATAGCGCTGTTCTTGCCCAGTGAAAATAGCGCTAGTTAACTGTCAATTCCACGAAAACAACCGCATTCGGAACGAGCGAATTCCTCAACGTTGTTGTCTCGAGGCCTATGAGGCGTGAAAAATTCTAGAATCGATAACGAGCTGTAGTGACGAGATTTCGCAGAAACTTTTAAATCATTTCCCCTCATAGATGTCCTAATCACACTTGATAATCATATGAATAGAAAGATGCTATGTAGCAGTAAATCTAAGGAGATAATTGCAGACAACTCAGAGAAGCGGTGGTTTCAGAAAGGTAGTGAGGTGTATTTGCAGAAAAGAAAACCTGCAAGTCTCACCACTATCCACAGATTTCTGGAATACCGTGAGGAAATGCTGAAATTCTGCCAGATCGCAGATGTCAAAGCTGACCTATTTCAATGGATTTAGGTGAGCTCGTACTCTCTCCAGCATGATATTTTTATCAGCAGTACTGGTATGCGAAATAATGTTACGCGAAATCTTCGATGGCAGTGCTTTCGTGGTCTCTGCGCATCCGAAACTATCGGAAAGAAATCGAAAAAATCCTCTTTCTGAGTTGTTGCAAGCCAAAAGCGGACATTACACGAACTGCTCGGTGAAACCCGTGGAAAATTGATTCATGGAGCGAGGACAAAAACACCGGAGTCAAAAAATCTCATTTTGGTTATATTATATTATTATAGATTTAGTCGAGAATTGGTTTAGTTGTTCTCTAATTCTCTCGCTTTCCTGGAGATCTGTTATGTGCCATAAGTTAGCTGTAGTCACTGTTTTCGATAGAATATTCTACTATGCTTCTGAGGTGCATGGCTTGATTCCCCTATTCATACCCAGCTAATTCTGGCAAAATTTTGCCTATTGCTAAGCAAAGTACTTGTTGGCCCTAACTAATGAGGCGTAAGGGTGAAGACCCTGGTTCATTGATGATGCTATTATGAACTCAGCTAGGATATAAGATATCAGAGAGATGTGATTAGGTAAATGCACATAGATTCAATCACCATATGGGCCAGGGCTGGAGGTAACGTACTCAAAAAACTCATAAAGAGGCAATAAATCCGCTACATACACTCTGGAATTAGACAGTGGGCTCGGTCGAGTCGAAGTCGAGATTTGAATAAGTCGGACGTAGGACAATTTACGTAACTAAGTGCTTCAGACGCATGTAACCGCTTGCGGTGGATTCTCTATGAAGATCGATCAATATGGCATGTGAGCTCCATACATATACTCCTTCCCGAAACATAGACGGATTCCGTGGCTGCAAAATCGCTGCGGGACCTGAACGAGAGGTGCGGTAAAATACAGCACGAGTGTCGCGATGCTGCAAGCGCGTGCGTCTCACCTCCGTCAGAACTGCGTCATGGCTGCGACTGACCTATCCTTCACCCAATAAATACACGTGCGCGTAAGACGCATGCACCTATTATAGTATAAACTGTCTTGCAGAAATTTTCGTATGAAAGACTATTTGACTTGTCGGACGTAGGAGCAGCTAGCATGGGGGGGAGCGTGGGGGAAAACGTGGCAACTCCACCATTTCGGTGACGTGGTATAACAAAAGTAGTAGAAACTCAAATTTTAGCACTGAAAAATTACTTGAGGTTATGGGATAAAGGATAAAGGATAAAGGTGTCGGCGTTGATCAATCCCGTCAAGTGGGATGCGCCACGCATTCAACTTCATCTGAGCATCGTAGAGGCGTTGAATGCGTATGTGCCTTGTACAGTGACTTGCGGGGAGCATTCGATGAACCAAGTCAGTGCTTTATCCTCCCAGACTCCTCTGGTAAGAATTCACCGACCCCGGGGGGATGGACGGTTTAGTTGGCCGTGGGCGCGATCGAACCATCGACCGTGTGCGTGCGCAGCGAGCCTCTTACCACTGCGCCACACGCGCCCTCCGTCACTTAAGGATATACAAAAAGTAATAATAAAAAGACAGCCAAAAATAAACTAGTATGGAGTTTTTTTTTATTATTTTGTAAAGTATCTCTGAATCTCTCTCTCTCTC
>JARK01001556.1:138770-160147 GCA_000688135.1 Ancylostoma ceylanicum
CCCCCCCCCTTTCCCAAGCCATCACTAAGCCTCACTACTAGAGATTCCGCCTCACCTACCTGTTTTGAACTAACAGCGATTCCACGAGATTGCACTTTTTCTTCGTACGTGTTTGCGTATGACAATAATCCAGATTCATCGGATTTCCTCCGAGGTCGTCTGTGTAATCCCGTAGCAACGGCTAAATATTTCATCAACACCCTGGCGTAAATGAGGTTTCACAGCGTCTGCACGGGTATGCGGGCATTTGCTGCCGAGTGCCTCGTTGGAATCGTGCTCAAAGTGTTCTTAGCCATTAAAATCCCCCGTGCCTGCGAAAACCTGGATATTTCAACCTCTAGGGCTGCTATTGCTTTAGTTCAATAGTGTCAGATGTCCTGCAGTCGCCTGTGCGTCTATTACTGGCATCTTAGGCTTAAACATATTGTTTTTACTAGGTTGGTCCGGAAGTCTTGCCTCAAATGACACACTTTTTTAAACAATGCCATTTCGCGTAAGATTATTGTGCCAACGAGGTTTTCAGGTGGAACTTTATTGAATCGTGGCTTTTTTTCATTTAGGAAAATGGCCTGCCACTTTTCATAGTTGATAAATTGTAGCCCATTCTAGCACATCCTATTGCCAAAGAATTTCAATTCAAAACCAAGAAATTCTGGATAGAAAAAGATGTCGGTGCAAGACTTCCGGACTAACCTGATATTAGATTGGGATTTTGAGCTGGCCTGTCTGAAATGGTGGATCATTCGGGTAGGCTTCTCGAGGCTTGTTTTACGCAGTATTTTGTACCCTTTACATTGTATCCCTGTCCGTACCAGTCTGTAGATGGACAGCTCATGTTTGTTTTGAGACTCCTGACTTAGATTAAAGGCAGCACTCACGGAAATTCTCACTTTAGAGGCGAGTAGTTTTCCGTAAGGCTCTTCTAGACGCTCACAATGGTAACTTGAACTCGAACAAAAGCGGCCTACCTGCGGAGATACTGCCGTGGACACGGACGCGAGCGTGGCCATTTTGGTGTCCGCCACGCCAGTTGACGCTATTGATTTGGTATGCGACGCGTGTTCTAGCGCAGTGTGTAGTGTAATCTATGGAGTGGTGTACAGTGTAGTGTATGGAATGCGCAACATCCACAGTCTACTCTCTGGCATTTTCATCGGGCTTCTTGTGCGCAATTTTTCATATGTAGATGAAGGTGACCTGATAGGGAAATCCGTTGGGTAGGGTCGGGAGAAGGGTGGCTTGCCTATATAGCTACCAGCATAGCTTCACTGGTCTTCTACCAAAAATCTTGGAGAAAATAACAAAACCCTTGCATGGGGGAACCCCCAGGTTTTCTGTTTTTTTTTTCTGCATAGTGTTGATCCCTACAGAGAAAAATTTTTTCAGTGGTAAGTTCTTGATCCTGATTCACTGCCAATTCATTGTTCATAGTTACTCTGCTCATTTCTGGTCTCTTTTCTTTTTCTATTCATTGCTGCGCTTCTAGTAGGCATTCTTTGTTATTCCATTTCGACGTGAGGTTCTCGATTTCTTTTGCTTGTTTTGACACTCCGATACAGCTAAGGCCGTTTTATTCATTTGTTTTGCCAACCTCTTCTTATTTTTATGTGTTCTTTGCTGAGACATCCTGCAATAGTTGCATTGGTTAGAGAGGGGAACCAGCTGTCCCAGAGATGTTTCAAGAATTCCGGAATAAGCATGGCAATAGGAGTCTTCTCAGTGGCTACCTGAATCTGGTTATCTGTGGCTTGAAATTAACAGAAATAAGTTCTTCCACAAAATGTTCTTATGTTCCTTGTTTTCTTACTTGGAATTGGACATTTCAGCCAGTTACTGCATGTATCATTGAGATTACCTAGAGTAAACTTGTTACCATTGCACAAATTTACCCATCGTTAACAGAGGATTCAACACGTTTACCCTGGGTTATCTCATTGATGTATTCAAACCCAGGATCAGCGGCTGAGCACTACGCATAATCATAAGAACTATAAGTGCATATATGTTAGATTAATTGGTGATTGTTCCAAGCAATCATAGTAATGGTTCTGTGTAACAGAAGTCCATGAATCTGCTTTTCATTATTCATATCCACAGCTCTCCTGTCTCACACAAGGAATTCCCTCATTGTTGCTCTTCTTGTTATCTCTTGAAACGTGCCGCTCAGTGAAATGAATGTTTTCCGTTGAATGTTCTTCCCTCACGCAACAAATGATTCATTGTCGGGCAGAGTTCACTCTATCTACTTAAATATGCATTGCAGTTCACGGGATGTGATGACCACAAAGACAAGGGCACCGCCTCCGTTGTCAAAAATCTACTATGTGGATTTAGTGTTGGTGAGTTCACGAGTTCACGTTGTTACCCACTGCAAGGCGAAAAATAAACCAAGAGCTATTAATATTTTCTTTTGATCTCAAACTCGTCAAGAAAAGTGAGGGTAATAGTCCTCCGCTCCACGCCATAGGTGTTCGTGGCGCAGTTGTTGCCCCCCCCCCCTCTGCAAAGATCTTAAATGCCAAGGGGAACCCAAGCAGAGTCAAGTTTATCCACTTGGAGTACAGAGGCCGCAGACTTTGAGGTTACCCAGAGTGAAAGTGTCAAAATCCCTCAAATTTACCCATCGTTTACATGAACGTTAACACAACATTTACCTAGGTAACGGCAAAGATGCGTAAAGATCCAGTAATGCTCCCATTTTCCGTTGCTCAGGACAATGTGAGCGTTTTGACATCGTCGTCCTAGTAACTGCAGAAATATTATCCTTATTCGGCTAAGAACTTTGATTACCTGGCATTCACCACTCACGGGCTGTGGGCTGAGACAGGAAATCGCACCTCGCACACTGTGACCTCTTATTTTCCCTTAACTTTGCACAGGTCCTCTCATCTCCCGAGATCATACAAGATGAAGAAAACACAGCAGAAAAAACGCTTGAATACGTGGCAGCATTAGTTCTAATTGAATTCAACATAGCATGAGGTGTAATGATATGAAAGTGCTGGAAAAGCGATAGATTTGACGTTTTTTTTATTTATTTATTAATACATGGAAGGACCATGTGGGTACAAATAAGTATATGAATGCAACTATAACGCAAGTGACAACAATAGTATTGAAATGAAACAACACATTCTACTGAAAACTATCTGAAACATTTGAAAGTTTTATGAATAGTTTTTCTAATTTTCTGGATTGGTTCACTTCAACGGGAATGCAGTGCTTTTTGCTGCGATTCAAATATTGAGTTCCTGCGCGGTTAACAAAAAAAGTGTTGTCTTTTGGATGTAACAGCTTTTGAAAATGAAATTTTATTCAAGTCACCTCTCGTAGGGGACATTGGATGTGATTGGAAATACACTATATTACTGCTCACTGCTTCTTTAGAGTTGAAAACTTTCCTCACGCCCTCGAAATTTAAAAGAAAAAACTTTCTTATGGTTTCCACTTCTATGACCAACTTTCCAAATTTTTGCCTATGAGCCAGTTCTTGGGGACTATAAAATAATGCATGAATTTCTCCACAATTAAATAGCTAAAACAAACGTATTATCAAGAGTCATCACCAATGTCTATTTTCAGATTGGTCTCACAGTCATCCTTGGCACGATTGGTCTGCTGTTCCCGAAGGTTCCACTGTTAATATGGCTTCCATCACTGCTTTTGCTGTGTTCGTCATGTGTCTCTTTATCGGCACTGATATATCTGAACAAGGTAACGAGTTTCTACTCGCATGATTACTTTCAAATTCATTGGGAAGACGCTAACATACCGAAAAATTAGACTATCGGGAAATCACTGAGTCAAAACTTTGCTCAGTCTTCGAACTTTTCTGCTTTTTTAGGAACTTTTACCATGTGCTGTAACATGCAACTGTCACTTCTCACCTCTAGTTGCCCACTTAGGAAGCCAACATTGGGCTTAACGGGCACCATGGGTTCACCACCTAATAAATATGTGTGTGCATGTACATGGACACATTGTCAAAATACACAGTACACACATTATAAGTCTCATTTACCTTACTGATGAGTGCAGGAGGAAACTTGTAACATAGTTAGTTTCTGTATAAGGATAGTGCACGAAACGAAAACTAACCATATGTAGATCCAACATAGCATTGTAAAATTACCCTACTTCTTTTAAGGAATGTCAAAGTTAACCCCCCACAGGGTCTCATTCGGTCGTAGGGCGTCGTTTAGACTGCTTCAGTCTCTTTGAAGGATAAAGCATTGTTGAATTTTTCAGGGAATAGCACTGCGATCACGTGACAATCTCTTGTTTTATATTCTGTTGACCGTTGTTCTGATAATTTTTGTGAGTTTTTCATCCTATTTTTCTACGCTCGAGCCTCAACCCATTTTTCATTCGGTTATTTTTTGCCAAGGTCCTGAAAAATGTAAATACTTAAAGGTCCAGTAAATTTCAGAGGATATTTTGTGTCTGCCTTCTTCTTATCGGTATTTTCGTTCCACATGCTATCGTCTGGATAAGCGGATCCCTAGCGACTGGTAGGTTGAAAGCTCGATGAAGAAATTCTTGGAAAGTCTCCATGTCTCAGCCACGTATTTATTTTTAACTATTATAATATTACCACAAATGAGAAAAAAGATGTAAAGTAAATAGTATTAGTCAAATTGACAGGAAGCACTAATTATCCTTCCTGCTGTGTACGGGAAATGAACAAATCAGCCGAAAATATGGTTTCAGTGGCTCAAGTTCACGCGGTTTTCGGCCTGATAGCAGTCGGCAAAGTGACATTTTTCCGGCTTGGACTGGACAAACGAAATACTTGGAAAGATGCCAAGTAAGCCATTTCTCTGTGCTAGCAATCACTGCTGTCGGTCGCACTGAGCTGACGTCTTCTCCAGATGTGCATCTCATCGAATTGAAGAAATCGCCATCGTGAATCTTAGCGCCAGCCGCTCTACGTTGGTGACCAATATCGACGAGGGTGAACTGGTTCATTTCGACTCGCCCTGAGCTTGGATTCATCAATCCAGCTACATCGGGACACATCGTATTCTCACTCCCACCCTGAAACACTTCCTGGTTCTCACACCTCGCCTTACTTGAACAACATTTGTTCCTTTTCTGGTAAATACGACGTCGATTCTCGGGAACATTCCTGGCATTCTTATCTCCGCATACATACTTTAATTATATGTATTTTGTTCCACAATTTTTTTTGTATTTATAGATAATTTGAGCCCTCGTTTTTCTCACCTAGTCTCGTCATTCTCTTATTCTCGTCGGCTTCTTCTCTCAGTGCAGTCCAACCGCTTCAATAATTTCAGCAATTTCTTCCCCCCTCCCCTCTCGGACATTCTATAGTTTTACCTGCAGCACTGAAATTTACAAATTTGTCAACACCAAAATGTCTGCAGTCATGCCTGTCCACCCTCCCCCCCCCCCCTTTTCCCTCCAACATTCCAAGAAGTCACAAATTACTCATGGCTAACCTTGTTTTGAAAATAGTAAGACCTACCCAGAGCAAAACGACCAACGTGGTCCACAACAAGGAAATTTAACCTGGCAGTTGTACGGAACAGTACTTCCTGGATCAGTGATCGCAACTAGTCATCACCACACGTACGATAGGGGTGAGACAGGGGTCAAAAAAGTGAAGGTTGTCTGGGCCAAAAAGTGAAGGTTGTTCCGCAACATAGCATCGATAATGCTGAGGAAGGGCTCATCAAAATGAACGATGACGTATACAAAACAGTGAAAGCTGTTTCAAACATGGATTCAACCGAAACTATTCTAATATTGCTCAGAAAATGAAGAAAAGATCGTTTGTTCGAAGATGAACCGCCGAGGATGAGATTTGCGCCGGCTTCCTGCTTTCGTGCCGGGACCAGCGCTCAGCCTAACGCAGAAAATGCCCCAGATCGATTTTTGCTAAATATTTCGGTTGTTTCACATAACTGTATGTTGCGCAGTTGTCAGCGATTTTCCTCACGAAATTCCCTACAAGATGACACCAAGAGCGACAAATTTCATCAAGAATCCAGGGAGAAATCAATTTTTAAAACCTAGACGGGGGATTTGCGTCCTTTAAAATTTCTCAACAATCTTGAGAAATCGTGAGTTGCGCAGTTGTCTATTGAATTGGCGACATCATTGCGCATGCATAGCCCATTGAAGTAGGTGCCTTTATCTGAAACTGACCCAGAAAACGGGTCATGTATGAAAACGGTTTTTTACTTTATATCTCTTTCAGATCAAAAACTCAGGGGTTGCGCAGTTGTCAGCTGCCGAGCCCGTAAGATTCCGAGTAGAATGGTATATAACACTTGATACTTCCTTTTACGCTGGGCTGAAAAAGCCTGCCTGAGCCAAATGCCCCGCGTAGCTCAGGGGGGTTAGCGAGAGAGCACGCAATATGGGAGGGCGCCAGACGCGAGGGTGAGCCAGACGGGGTATTTGGCTCACCCTGGTTTTTCCGTCGGGAGTGAACGAAAGTATCAAGTATTATATATCATTCTGCTCAGAATTTCCTTCTCAATTCAGCTGACAACTGCGCAACATCCAGTTTCTTCAAATAAGCAAGATAATCCTCTTTTCACGTTTTCAGGAATTTCTCAGCCATTTTCAGTTGCACCTTCGTGATCTTGCTGTCATCCAGTCCTCAATAACATCGGCAAGAAGTCTGACAACTGCGCAAAGCTTAATTTTCCAAATGAAGAACGATATTGTCGGTCAAACCGTATTTTTGCCGCAAATTCCCATTAATTTCATGGAAACATTTTCTTCAAAGGAATCAACCGGCCATGTATGAACATCGACTTTTCTTAGACTGTATTGTGTGAAGAATTTAAGCCACAACTGCGCATTTCATGTAAATCTGCATTGCCTGAATTACAATGCATAGTTTCATTCCCTTTTTTTGGTCCGGGCCTGCGTCCCGGACCCATCTTATCCTTTTCGCCATAGGTGAAGGTTCCCCATCCGGGCCCAATCAAAAGTGATGGTGGCCTGAGACACGTCTCAGGCTAACGGACGTATGGTCATCACCATTATCTTTTTCTGAACTCTGAAGTACGTGCGTTTCTGCCCATTACTTGAACCTCCAGAAAGTGTGGACCGGGTCAAGGTAGGGAATGGGCCCTAGACGGAACAACAGTGAAGAAGATTTGTATGGAAAATCAGTTTCACCACGGTATTTTTGCAGCAGGTTCGGGGTGTTGCAGCGGCATACGACTGGCGCGGCGCGCCGCGGCGCCGCAGCACCGATCGATTATCGATCGAGTGCCGTTGCTGCATACTTGACATTGCAGCGGGAGTAACTTTGTGTCGCAGCCTGCAATTTTTCAATGTCGAAAGCTTACCGTACATCGTTGACTCATGATGTGGGAAACCACGGTCAACCCGCTCAAACCTGTTTGTACAGGTTTTAACAGGAAGCAGGAAGATGAGAGGGGATGAGGTCGTGATATTAGTTTAATGCAGATGCGCAGACAGTCAGGGCGCCTCGTTGCTTGTGTTGCAGCGCGTGCTGCCGGCCCCGGTCACTGAAATCTCCTGTACTTAATTTAGTGCGAGCTTGATCTCGATGTTCAGCTCTCTGGAACGATATTCACGCTCTCATGTCCTCGATATGGCATTCATGGCAAAGACAGCTTTGTTTCCTGATCATTCCAAGGGGAGAAATCTACCACTGGCTACTAACGCATTTCTATCCCAAAACATGACCAAAATCCAGCACCAAACACCTGCGAATCTTGTGTATTCACAATCTTCCATACAGTAATTGCATCCCCCACTTGGTAAAAGCAAAGCGGACCAAAAATCAACTGCATAGCAATTTCTTTCCTATAATCATTGTATGTTACGGGTTTCTGTGTATTGCTCTGATCATTGCAAAATAAATGCGATTTTTCACCATTTGTATGCGTGTTTTCTGAAGCAGGAATATAGGAAACAGATTAAGCAGTAGGGGAAAATTATTCCGGATATGGCGATTTATGGAAATCACCTGCAATTTATGTGGGTTGGTGATATCCGTAAGCAATAAGGTAGGAGCCTAATATCACTGTTATTCGTTACCAGTAGCCAGCCAACAGTGGCAGAAGTGTTTCAGCACAGAACCTCCGCTATACCTTTCTCCATCTACGGAGCCATGATTCGGTACCGCTTCACAAAGTGGAAGATATGAAAAGAGCATAAGAAAATTTTCACTTTTTCATTCTGTTTGAGGGTCCGACACTCACCAGGTGGGTTTTACCAAAGTTTCTGTACGGTTGCGCGACTGCTGTTAATCCGGGAATTACTAATTCGATAATTCAGTTGTTTTTTATGGTAAAAGAATTATTCACTTTTATTTACCATGTTCCTCCTCTTCTCCATTCCTTATTTGCTTGAGCCTACGAAGACGACAGAGTCGAAACGTCGGGTTGGAGGCATAAAACTGCCCACCTAACAATCCTTGCTTGCACAATAATAACTTGACTACATGTGAAAGTCTTGCCAAATTTTGGGATATTAAGCCTTGTGTACATAGCTCAGCTCAGAACAAGGCCGAGGCCCGTATCCAATATACTTTATCCAGTCGAATAAACACGGTCTAGCGGATATGTTACAGTGGATTCGGAATTTGCTATCCAATAAAAACATATCCGTGGATATGCAAATCCACTCGTTTCACTGAAGGTTTTCTTTATCCGGTCGATTTCCGCTTGATAACAGTTCGTGATCTTCTCCATCTCTAATTCGCGTTGTTTCTCGTCATGACACCGCATTTGCGTCCAGAAATGAACACGTGGATGGTTAAGTTATATTGGTTAGCAAAGTGGATAAAAACCAGTGGAAACGAATATATACTTACTTAGATACTTAGATGGCCCGTCTTCACTTGTCGTGCGGGCCCCAGCATCGCTTCCATTCGATTCTTTCTCTCGCCATTGTCATCCAGGAGCATCGTGGACGACGCCGTCGAGAATTTTGACTCGTTTCCAGCTGAGCGTTCAGCTGGTCCATCCGTGCAGCGAAAACATCTGCCCATCTCGTTGGTGGTCTCCCTCGAGGTCGTTTTGTTTCTCTTGGGATCCATTCCAAAGTTCGTCTTGTCCATCTATCATCTTCCCTTCGCATTATATGACCGGCCCATCGGTGCTTAGCTTTCGATACGTATTCCGCCGGATCGTGAAGATGGGATATCCGTCTCAAATCGGAACTGCGAAGTCCGGCTTGCAGTTGTGTGCGCCGGTTGTACCTCAGAAGACATCGCTCAAGCGCTCTGTGCACGGTGCGAAGTGACTTTAACGTGGCCGCTGTGTCCGACCACGTCTCGGCAGCATAGCAGAGCGCTGGGAGTACTGTCGAATCGAAGAGATGAGCGCGGAGTTCGTGGTCTGTCAGTTGGTCAGTGGCTTCCCTGAGAGGCCCGAACGCAGCCCACGCTGCTCTTCTTCTTCTACCCAGCTCTTCTTTGAGGTCATTCTCCATGTTCAATGAGCGTCCGAGGTACACATAGGACATCGTTTCTGCTATCTGAGTCCCTTCAAGTTCTATTCGTTCTCCATCGCAGAAGGCGTTCTTCATGAACTTGGTTTTTGTCCTATTCATCCGCAGCCCTATCTTCTTCCCTACTTCGTTTAACTCGTTAAGCATCGCCTGTGCTTCTTCGGTACTTCTCGAAAAGAGGACGATGTCATCTGCAAAACGAAGGTTTGAGAGGAATCTTCCATCAACTCGAATCCCTCTTTCGTCCCAATTGAAATCAGGCCCCGCTCCATTGACCAGAAAGTGTTTCCTAATATTTTTCCTAGTCCTTTTTAGTTTCCTGGAAGTTCTTCTTGTGACTGACTCTCTAGTACTGAAAAGCATCTCCTGTTTAAGGTCATTATATCCGTACAGAATTTTATAAATCATGATCAGATCAAATTTTCTCCTACGTTTCGCCAACGATGATAGTCCAAGGTGGAAGTTCCTACTTTTGCTGCATGGGATTTGATCATAACGAAACCCACCTGTGGTTCTGATCAAAAGTTTTCTCGTGAAGCTATTCTGCACCTTTTCTAGTAGCATTATCGCCTTGCGCCTATACGGATTGAAAATCACAGTACCGTACTCCAGAATAGGCCTAACGTAAGTCTTAAAAGCATTAAGGAGTGTCGCTGAATCAGTTGATGAAAGTGCTTTTAACAAAGCATACATTCTTCTGGTTGCTAATGATGCTATTTTTCCACAATGGGCATCAAAATTGAGATCCTTCCGTACTAGAAACCCAAGATCTCTAATTTCGTCAGTATCATCAAGATGAGCTCCCTTCATAAAGGACCGAAATTGTGGTTCTTGGGACCAATATGCATAACCTTTGCTGAAATGTTGAAAGCGCTGCCTGGACCTTCCGAAAAAATTGGATACCAGGGCCAATCTTGCGAGTTTCTAGACGAAGAATATTTGTCCATCAATTCGCCCCATCTCAGTCCTCCGGACTTAAGTAACTAGTCTATCTTGCAGCAAAAAGTCTTCTATTTCAATGATTGCACACATCCTCAAAAATTTCTGGGAGAGATTGGGTGTGCGCAATGAAGCTGAAGGCGGTCATTCTGAATCTGATGTGGGAGATCTTACGTAGAATTGTTGATAGTTGTTAGTGTCACATTTCATGTGGATCACCCTGTACATTGAATAGCACCGTGAACAAATACAATTGCCAACCAACATGTACGTAGTCGCTGTTTTTCACCCACGGTTGATAACTACATATGTGTGGTACCTGGAGCATCGAGATCTCAGGGACATAGTTGTGTTTTCCCTCGTTGACTTGTACCGAAATCTTGGTCACCGTCTCTTTCTCAAAGGTTGTATGATCTTAAAATACGTATTCTTCCTCGGGGATCTTCACAATGTTTGTCCTTCATCACAGCTACCCCTATTACGAACCACATGCTGCTCAGTTTCTGATTTTGTCCCTCTTATTGGCCTCTTATTTGCGATAAGCGAAGCACTCCATTTTAGTAGCTGATGTACTTGCAGAGTATTCCCCATCAGTCACATTCAGCAGTGATTTCTTTTTTTTTTGGAGTTCAGCGAGCGAAGCTGATCAAACTTCCACATTTTGGGACTACGCCCAGCGTTCTCAAGAAGGTTGATAAGTCGCCTCACTAGACGCTTGCGTCAGAAGTGATTGCGAACAATCAGGAAGCATTCTGCGAATAATGGTCACACTTCTAGAAAAAGACACACAAGGCCGGCAATTAGGAAAAAAACTGCGTACTTGAGACCTTTCAAAAACAACATTTTGAAGCACTCAAAACATGTTGTTCAGCGTGAAAACCAGTAATTACCAGGTTCCAAAACAGACAACCGGTTTTTCTCTCGGTAGCTTCCAAGTTTCTGGCACTTCGTAGCTTTAGACATCCTTCCTGCTTCCGAAAAGTTTGCTTTTAACACAGATTTGACCCACGCGGGCGGCAATATAATTCATGTCAGGCACTATTTTGGGAACAAATGGAATTTGCTGGGTTTATTATCTTCACATTTTACTAAAGAAAATTACTCTTGACTAGGGTTTTCCCAGTGAATGAGAACGGCCTATCACTATGAAGACCATCTGGTGTAGGAGATTGCCATTAACATCATCTTCAACTGGTCAAGTTCCTGGATAGCTTACGACGATGGTTTTCTTGCGATTCCTTCTACTCCTGGGCCAAGCAGATTTCTAGGTAAAAGAATTTGCATCAGGCCTGACGTTTCGACTAACTGGACGTTTTCAGAGACCTAAAAGGGGCTCACTGCTATCATCTGTGGTGGAATCCGGTAAACGTTTCCACCAACCTTGTCAGTTTTCAACATTACCCCGAGTTTGCTACTTCAAAAGGTGTCAAGTCAAAAGACAAACCAACCCTTTATCCACCGTTATTGCGGAACGTTCGCAGTTGACTGTCGTTTCAGACAATCAACATCACTTGGCTGTCTGAAATTTATTATATCTACGTACAGTCTAGAGCTCGCATACGTAGGGCAGGAAATCGAATTTTATGGATAAGCATTCACTACTGTTGGTCGCTCTTGGGCTCTAAGTCCTGTTCAAGAAGGCTTCTACGACTTCCCGGCCTCTCGTGAAAACCTCCGCTTCTTATGTCAAAATCATTTATTAGGTCGTCAAGTATGAAATGTCTGATTTTTTGAGTGGTCAGTTTGACAGCTGGTATCTTCAAGGTTTGCGCAGATCCACTCTCATCTTTCTTTCCATTACGAAGGTACATCCTCCCTCTCTCAAAACCACCTATTTGAATTTCGATCAACTTTAGAATTTTTGTCTGAGAGGAACTTTTGTGAAACAACTCAAAGCCGAAAAATCGTATCATTTCGGAATATGGGTTCCATCGCGGAGCCTGTAAAGTGAGGACAACTCGAAATACCGCAGAAATGTTTGGAAAGGGAGTGGCCAATGAAGGAACGGGGCACCGATGTTCTGAGAAATTTCTTCCTGGTGATATAAACCTGCAAAGTGAGCGTTGTGATGAACCTGGATTATGATGCGTTGAAAGCTGTGGCTTGAGCGGATAGGAGCCACAGTATGTCTGTATATGCAGCAAGGTTTGGCGTTCGTAACCCTATATTATTCAGGTATTCAAGGCAATACGACAAGCTAAAGTGGCTCGATGAACGAATTTTTCACAGTTTGATCCCCAAAATTTGGTGCCATTTTTTGACCATTTTTTGCAAAACCGCGCTGCGTAAACAAGGGGAGCAAGGAGGGGAATCCACATGCCATTCATTGCACTGGCCAAACCTTGCTCTACTTGAGCAGAACTTCTCCCAAGTAATAGTCCACTTCTTGGTAGAGAAAATGTTCCACATTTAACATGATGTTGGAAATGCCCTTCGCCAACTTATCGCCACGTGCTTCCCAGACTTCCAAGCTGTTGGCGCCATCATGCTACCGCTAAGATGGCAAGGCTGTGCTGGTAGCATTGGAGCATATTTGGATTGCTCGCACCTCATCTTGTTGGAGAAACATTACTCGAAACTCTCTCATTCAAAATCAGACATTTCATACTTGACGACCTAATATATTATTTCTATTTTTTGATACCGAAGTCATTCCCATCGTGCGATTTGATTATTGGCTTACCAAGTAGCGATGTTAAGCTTGTACGGCTCCTGCTGGTCAACGCTCAACCACAAATAATAGCCCAAAGACGCTTTTACCCTCTGGGCTAGGATTCATAAAACACTAACCACGCAAACGAACGATGGTTAGCCCTACTGGTTATCTTATAGACAATGCGATGTTAGGAGACGCAGACTGCCAAAGGTGGTTGGCTAGCCTGGTTTTTTCCGGTTATGCTTTCATGGATTCTGGTCATAAAGACGATGAAACAACCGAGAAGTCAGGCCAGAAATGAATTTTTCCACTTGAAAGCCTGATTAGCTCAGAAGTACAAGAGATATTCAAATAAACATACCAAGGCTTAGAGAAGAAGGACCTCGGAATTTTCTTGCCATTGTCCAGAAGGTATTGTGGCTTACATCTCCTGCATAGGTTACTCATATCACTCGTGATGAATGCAGATGAATAATATAGGCAATACAGTAATCAAGACAGCAGACATGTTTACAAGTAGTGGCAAGTTGGTCATTATCGTTGCAATGAAATTTTGCCGGGATTTATCATGTGTTTCCCATTTATTGAGCCATAATGGCCTTGCTCACTTATTCCTAACTTCCGTTTCCTGAAATTGCTGTGTGATTTGTGCCACCTTTCTGTATAAAGGGAATGAAGAAAAAAATGTGAAGTGTTACAAAATTCTGCCGTTGATATTTAATTCGAAAAAATTGTATTGAAATTGTGCTGTCCTTTCAGAAATGTAGCGCGTAGAAACCTGCCTTAATTGCAAACCTCGCCACATGAAGTATTTTTGCACATTCATTATTGTAGCTTTCTCGTCTCTTGAACAGTGTAGACTCCTGTTTGATCTTTTTATTGGCGAGCTTTCGGTGCTATAACACCGTCCTCAGGCCTACAAAGAAATACCAACATATCTACTGACACTCATGCAAGACGTAAAAAGGGGGTGTAGAGTGAGTAGACTGACCAGGCTGAGCGAGCAAGATGACGAACAGTACATTTATGTATAAGTCAGTAGAACAATGGGAGCAACAGAAGATGGGCTACAGAGCTAAAGAGCTAACAGAGCTGCAAAGCTACAGAGCTTCATGGTCACAATCACGACCGCTCTACGTGATAAGCTTGAGGGTACTCAGAAGCTCGTCAACAGTGTTCATTCCGGACGTGAGACGCTTTATCTGCAGAGCCTCAAGTAGCTTCCTTTCCAAGAGACTTTTTAGTGAGCGGTGCAGCACTGTAACCCTAACTCCAGGCAGGTCTCCTCTTGCGTGGCGTAGACTGCGGTGATGCGGAAAGCTGCTGTTTGGGTAGGAAGCAGGATTCCGCAATGCTCGTAGAAGTTAGTCGATCCGTTTGTGTTCACCCATGATTATGACGATGTCATTGATGTCCCATCCTCTGTAGCTCTCATTGTTCTACTACGAGGACCTCAGGCCGACAATATAAAACAACATATCTAAATCAACATATTAACATGACTCATACAGTGATGTTAAAACAAAAAAAGGGGGAGGTGGGTAGAGTGAGTAGACTGACCAGGCTGAGCGAGCAAGATAACAAATAGTACATTTATAAAGCAGTAGAACCATGAGAGCTACAGAGGATGGGACATCAATGACATCGTCATAATCATGGATGAACACAAACGGATAGACTAACATCTCCGAGCATTGCGGAATCCTGCCTCCTGCCCAGACGGCAGCTTTTCGCACCACCGCAGTCCACGCCACGCAGGAGAAGACCAGCCTGGAGTTAGAGTTACAGTGCTGCACCGCTCACTAAGAAGTCTCTTGGAAAGGAAGCTACTTGTGACTCTAGAGATAAAGCCTCTCACGCCCGCTATAAACATTGGGATGAGCTTTTGAGTACCCTCAAGCTTATCACATAGAGCAGTCGCGATTTTGACCATGTCATTAATGTCCCATTCTCTGCAGCTCTCATTGTTCCACTGACTTATAAATGTGCTGTTTGTTATCTTGCTCGCTCAGCCTGGTCAGTCTACTCATTCTACCCCGTTTTTAACATCTTTATGAGTCTCAGTAGATATGTTGATTTATATTGTCGGCCTGAGGACGCTGTTATAGCAAATCTTGCCAGTAAAAAGATCAAACAGGAGTCTACACTGTTCACGACGTGAAAAAGTTACCATACTAAATGAGGCTCCAGGATAGTACCATCCTACCATATCTGACATTTATTGATGTTGCACTCATTATGTCGAACAGAATTTTTCACCTCTCTTGAACATGAGCTTGCTTTACGGCAACACTGTGAACATCTGTCTAACCAGGTGTTTGCTTCCATGATCACTTCTACTCAAGTAGTAGATGAAAATCATCTATGCCTACAGTTTCTGTCTAGACTTGAATATATTTTGGACAAGGAGGAGGTACCGCTGAAATCCAAAACAACACAAGCGAGTTGTTGCCCGCCCGTCCTCTATTTGAAAATATTTTGTGATCTGCACTTGATGGTAGTGAATGGATGACCTCTGTTCAGTACGGAAACTGTTCATTGAGGCCAGGAGGAGTTCGGAGCACAAGAGCTGTGTGCACCTAATCAACTGAAAACGAATCCTATTCACGGGGAATTCTTTACCTGTCTAGCTACATTAGCTACGCTTGATTTACAAAATCCACTTATCTCGTAATATCAGTACGATTGAGCACTGTACAGGGTGGCCCATAATTATGGTGACACCATGTCCACTTCCGCTTCTTCAATTTATATCGAGTTACTGTTCGTTCCTGGAGTACACTCTTGCTCATTTGTTAGTACAAGTTTTTCACTTTCAACATATGTGTGTAACACGAGAAATTTCTGAATTCTTCTTGCTCACAGCCACTGCAAAGCTAGCGCCCACTTTTGAAACAATTGTGTTTTGGCACGCTGCATTTTTGAATGGCTAAAACGTCCAGGAAGCCGGCCTTCACAGTGATTTGAAAGAGCAAGGAGTTGAGACCAAGCTCTGATCAAACTAAAAGTGAAAGGTGTGATGCGGTTTGCAAGGAACCTAAAAACGCTTGAAAATTTCAGTGAATTTGACAATTAACTCCCAAGACCCCAAGTTTCAACCAACTGTATCTTTCAGATTAATTGGTTCTCGAGACAGTTGCTTTACGAAGACCTGATGGGAATGCGAATTCGTTGTTTTTCTCCTCACGATCGTTGAAAAAGACTTGGCTGAAATCTCGGCTAGGAACGAATACAGCGATATTGCTGGCGTGCCGAAGACATCGAAATTATCAAACAAATCATCGTTAATACGGCAGGAGATGGAAGATATCCTGGAACTCGATATATGCTTTTGTTCGATATTCATTATCGAACAAAATTACCACGTTAGCGTTTCAAGCGAAGTTGGAATGCATTTAATAATATTACTTGTTCCTGTCACCATAATTATGGGCCACTCTGTACTCATAATTGTCTGAGAATTTTAACTGTGAAATCAGATTTGAGAATTTTGGATGAACTGCTGTGACTGTGATGGCAAGCGCTTCGACATTACTATCTGACACACATTAAACCTGTGATTCCTTGGTCACCTCACGAACGTCTTTCATCTATTTTCCTGTATATCTAAGGCTAGGAGATAGTGGTCTGCTTTAATCAACTCAATATTTCCGGGATGCGCCACGCACTAGACTTCATCTAAGGATCGTGAAACATTGAAGCATTTTACAAAATTTTACAACCGCAAGGAATTTTCGAAGTGTCCGCCAACAGCTTTGAGGCAGGCATCACAGAATCGTTTCTTCATTGAATCGATGATGGAGCGCAGGTGGTTAAGGACTC
This sequence comes from Ancylostoma ceylanicum, assembly GCA_000688135.1. NCBI lineage: Eukaryota > Metazoa > Nematoda > Chromadorea > Rhabditida > Ancylostomatidae > Ancylostoma > Ancylostoma ceylanicum. The sequence goes on from JARK01001556.1 coordinate 155,653, forward strand.
GTTTGTTCCAAATTTTGATTAATTTCCTTTGCAAATCCACCAGGTTTTTCACATTTCGTCTTCTAAATTTGTCTTCCATAAATCCCCAAACAGAAAAATCAGATTCAGATCCGGGCTTCGAGCTCTCGTTTTAGCAGGCCTCAAATCCTTCGTTAAAAATGAGCTGATTTTTGCACCCAGGGAGTGGATCGTTGCTTTGGCTCTATGTTTACCCAATATGTAAACTAGAAACAAAAAACATGCACAAATGTTTCATACAACGAATAAAACGGAGTCAAGTGTCACACGCACGTAATTTTTCGCCACCCTGTATTTCCCATGGATTGACTTGCGCTGCACTCGACTAGAGTCAACTAGGCGAAATTTGACGATCTTCCCATGTTCCACCCACTATCCGTGATACTCTTGAGTGTGGAGCGCTGCCTCGTCTGTGGCAACACTGGATGGGTTCGGGATGTGTTCATTCCACCCGATATACTGTCACGCATAGCAATTCTCCTATAAATACATATATGCTTGAAGGGCTGCGTCACAAGAGGTACGCTGTTGGGTTGTGATTGGTCAATTCATGTGCGCGACGCGGCCGCTGCCCTCAAAGGTACGAGCAGCGCTTGAGAGAAATAAACAAGTTTTCTGTGCTCGGAGTGGGAGAGATGAATGCTATCGGAGCCGTCAAAGTGTAAGGGGTGGCCATCGATGTAGTTCAGTGCGGCGAAACTGAAGAACCAACTTGTACAGGCGTGCGGCGCGTTCGCGTCGCGGCGTACGTCTTAGCCGCCTCCCTTCTTGGAGAAGCCCGTCCGCTCCGAGCATCATCTGTGGGCGGAGCTTGCGGTAGAAGGTTGACTGCTTTATCCAAACACTCAGCCGATACTTCTAAATGATACACTACAGTGCAGTTGGTATTGGAAAGAAAGTTACAAGAATCTTCCTTCACAACTGTGCTCCGCCCACCCAGCAGGCATGGAGCGAGTCATTATCTGCCAACGCAATCATATTTCGTCTAATTTTCGGCTAAACCCACACCCTATGTATCAGATCAGCGCTTCGCTCTAGCAGACATCTCTGGTGCCAACTTACCGACCGCGAAGCTATGGCCTGCTCAGCCAGCAACGAGATTGAACCGGAGACGTTACCCGCGACAGCGAGCCTGTTGCAACTGCGCTGTGGCCGTCGCGTTGTCGAAAAGTAATCTCAGCAAAACTACTACTCATGGTCAGAACCACCATTTTTAGACATTCGAGCGCGGTTTGAGTTTTGTTGTACCGAACCGCTTCCGACTGGTACTATTTAAGTGGAACCGACCTTGCAATCGTGATTTTTTTTTGGTTCCTAAACGTAGGCTTCGTGGATTTCAGAGCAAGAAGTCTCAGCATAATCCCACTGTAGTGCCAACTTCCTCCCCCTCCCACTCCAATCGGAAGAGGCGCCGATAAGCTCTCATTTACTTTTCACTTTCTCATAATCACAGAAGGCATAGACAGAGCGGGAAATTGTTTCTGGACATATGTACACAATAAAACGGCTGTTGTAGTGATACTCATTTCCAAATTGTTTTCAATATGCGATTTGTTTGGGTGCATATACATATCAGTTCAGACGGCAATAATCTAATTCACAGGCAAAAAGGACAAAATCTCACCGATAATTGGTTGACATTATTACTCTTTCACTACTTATAAGATGCGAGGAAAATACCTTCTCCAGTGTTTCCCATTCGCATTCGACACTCTCTAGATCATCCTATGCTACATAATCCCAGGCAGGGATATGACAGATTTCCAAGCGCTGCGGCCTCTGTTCATTTGAGCAGCTGAAAAAGTTGAGATATACGTAGCATACATTTGTCTTTTGACGTCTAAAACACAGTTCAGACGTCACGGACGACAGATGTCCACCGTGCTGTTGTGTCAAAACAACACAGTTTTGGATCTAGTTTTTAACATTAACGGTTTATTAGTCCCCAAGTATGACTGCCTTTGGATCTCGGCATGATTGGAATTCGTTTACGTTTCTTTGTTTAACGACACCCGAAATTGGTATAAGTTTTATTCTTCGGCCAACGTTTCGGCTATCTTGCCTTCTTCAGGGCCTGAACGGGCAACACAGTTCAAAAGATCTACGAGACTAGGTGCATCAGCGAGTCCAGACGGAAGCTCGAATTCTTATCTTTCAACCAGTAAGAATTCCTCAAACAACTAACGCAAACCTTTGGTCACTGTACTCCTAGCGTGCTACCGCCGGCTAGTAGCGCATATATTAGGTTGTTGCAAAATCGATGTCGGATTTTGACAGTTGGACTTTGAATTGTCGTAACTCGTCAAAATCTGAACCTTTTCTGCCGCTTTATTACTCATTTGAACCAGCATATCTTTGCCACTTTCCGCTGAGTTTTCGATCCACTAGGCCTGAAGCCAAGCTCTTTGGACCCAGGAAAAGCGGCGAGATCGTTTTGAGGTAACGTTTTTTCGCGGCTTATTCTTCCTCTCAGAAATGGGTCCCACCGTTTGAATTTGTGGTCATCGGTAGGGGAACAGTCCGCTGAGTAAGGCATATAAGGGAGAGTCTCGATCTCCGCTCGCATTTACTTCCAGAGCGTCTTGAGTGAAAAGTGTGGTCTTGAGCCACTGTGAAATACTGGAGGATAATCGAATTGGATCCACTTGTTCAGTTTTTCCATTATGCTCGTTTTTCCGATGGCCCCAGGAATAATGGAATAATGAACCGCAAGGCCACCTTCGAGATATTGAACATGTCTCCGAGTGATAGCTTCCAACAGCGCTTTCAAAACGGCGTTGACGTCATCCAATTTTACTCCGTAACTCTGAGGCACGTGTCTCCAACACTAAATGACCTGGGCCAACACTGGGCTACTACTTCGTTAAGCATTCCCTCCTCCATAGGTTGGTAGCATTTCATGTCCAAACCACTCGCTTGCTATCGAGGTCGAATCCATTAAACAGTTTGGGACAAATTTTAGCGGACGAGTACATTTTGATTCAAGCCCGAAAACCACAACAAAAGCGAGTAGATCTGAATAAAAATGAATAGGCACAACGAGGAAGAATTGGGCTTTAGGAAAAGTATAATATGTATGATGGAAGCACCATTTCACCTCCCAAAAAATTATTCCAAATTTCGGGTCCGAAAATCCGACATCGATTTTGCAACAACCTAATAGATAAGAAGTGAGAAGTAATCGGGCCAATCGCGGTAGGATCAAACTGACAAAGATCAAGATACGATACTGGCTCATTTTTGATTGCAAGACGTTCATCTTTTCTGTTCATTACTAGGCACCTGACTTTTATCCAGAAAGCTTCTATCGTCTTGGGTGTCGCTATATCAGTTCTGATAGTTATGCTCGTTGGTATCTTCTCTCCAGTTTTTTTCAAACTTAAAAACTACGTAGTTGTCAGAGCCTAAAAGGAATATTTTCCTTTCAAAAAAGATTTATATCTTCCCCTGAGAGGAGTCTATGATAGCATACAGAGATTTTTCTGAAAGCTCCTCGATTATTGCAACTTCTTCAGCGGGCAGACGAGTTCCCTGGTCCATTGCCCATCCGTCTCTTTCCAAACTTTGCGCTTGTTATGATTACTTTTATTCTTCATCCAATCTTTACACCGCAACGGAGTAGCTAGTATCGTTCATCATTTGCGGAGAGTTCAGCGTTTTGCCGTTTCCGTCTCCATACATCCGTCTTGTCAACTTTGACATACTCCGTTCGGATCTTCTTCTTTTCTGCTCCCTACGTCGTCGAGCCGACCTTCTTCTTAGAAATCGGCCTTCCATTCCCATGTCAAAATTGGTCGAGCAGTAAACGTAAGATGAAGATCTAGGCAGGCACACTGAAGAAGTAGGCAGACGACCCACGCTGGCCCACTGCGGGTTGGTCGGAGTCCTCTTTCCGTGTTGATAGTGTTGGAGGCGGGATTGAGGTACAGTCGACCGCTCATCGAGACATCACAGTGAAAACTACTTGTGATCACCTTCTCACCTAAAAGTGGGCATTTATACTTCTTTAAAATTTCCAGATACGGTTGAGTACCCATCCCCTCATCACACGACATGTAGAGTACAAGGTTTGAAAAACAGCAATTTCCGTCTACAGTTGTTGATAGCTTCTCATTAAAATGTGCTCTCGATTGATATCATATGTTTTTTTTTTCAGGAAACTCCCTTTCTTTTAATACTTACGACGGTGCGTCCTTAATGGCTTTTCCTTTGAGACCACGAGGTTCCCGAGATGTGTCCGCTTCCCATACGGCAGCAGATAGTTATTATATGTGTTTCTATCTTGTATAAACCCCACAGTTCTATTTATTACTGTGCGCTCAGTGGTTATTAGGCAAGCGACACCTATGCAAGATGATCACATGGGGGGGGTAAACCCTTGTTCATAAACGCTTGTTTTATGCAGTTCGTTCTTTGATCATCTAATCCTGAGATAACATTCAACACATGCGCAGGTGCAGCTGAAAAGGGAGGGGGG
>JARK01001556.1:161865-182060 GCA_000688135.1 Ancylostoma ceylanicum
GGGGGGGGGGGGGGGGGGGGGTGGCGCTCCGCTACCCGCATTCGTCATTGGTGCATATGTACATGCAAAGGCACGAGCATGCAAGTGTTCCTACGATCTAGTATGAATTAGAGTGCATCCAGTGGAGAGGATTATCAACGCTGACCACCTTACCCATCTCAGCCTTAGAAGTCAGTGTGTCACCTCCTTTCCGGATTTGAGTTGTTAATAGATTCTGGAACAGCTCGACGCGCCGATTCCATAAATATGAGTGAAATGCCCGAAACTGGTGAATAAACCTTTTTATGGAGCCCAATCGAGTGCGGATTGTACCAGTTGTCCGTGTTTAAAATCCATGTTGCGAACGCGGGTAAACAAAACAGTGACTGCAGTTCATTTCTTATGAGGTACCGGTCATCTAGCATACACGGCCGAGAACTGCGAACTACTCGGTCAAGCATCATTTCGGAACACACGGCTCATAAAGGTTTCGAGACGTTTCATGTATGCCAGTGTTCTCGGGGGTCATTCCTGTACAAGTCTCGAGAACGACTTGTGTGGGGAAACACTGCCCTTAAAAACCAGGAAATTAGAGGCTGCGAAAGTTTACTATTTGAAGATTTTCATAGTTTGTTAATGACGGGAATGTAGCGCCACTTTTCGTATCTCACAGCTAAAGGACAACTGCACTCCACATCCGAGTTCGAAAATATGTAGGTGCGCTGTAAAGGAACTGAAAAAAACAGCCACGTTGAGTTGAAGATTTTTTTCGTGTTCTAAGCTAAAAATGCCCTGCACCATTTGAAAGTAGATTCGAAACTTTTTCACTTCACACTGAAAAGTAAATGGAAAAAGAAGATTGGATTTGTTTTTCGAAACATCACATGACTAGTGGTGATCAGTGGGGGTCGTGTTATTTCCAGCTGAAATAAGTATAATAGCCCTTTAGCAATTCAACTTAAGATCTTCCACTCGAGTGCATGCTTAAAGGCAGCACCCACGATAATTTTCATGTCGAAAATTTTGAATGTTTTGGGGTCTAAACGATAGTCTCAGTAATTCTACGTAAGTTGTACCACCAAAGGCATCCGCTTTCTCGAGATATAACAAGTTCAACACGGGATCCGGGGATCCCCAGGCGAGTTGTGGCGGAGCGCGTATCAGCTGTTTTCTACCGCAGCCAGTCGGTTTTCCAAAGGTAACGTTTGCTTCTCACGCTCATTTTGAAAAGTTCCCCACTGTGATAATCTGTTACTCTCTGTTTAAGTCCTCTCAATTGTTATTCGACCATATGATCTTTTGTTTTACTCAGAATTAACGATTTTTCACATATGTTATGAATTTCAATTTGGCTCGTTACACTCAACCATAAGTTTTCTTTCTTTCCATGGTGTATCTTTCCGGAATGAACATCCTAATTCCCTTTCGTTTACGCTTGCTTTCCTCCAGACGAGCTGCCAAATTAGTCAGGTTCCCAGTTGTGCAAAGAAATTCGTCGTCAACAGAGGCAGCGTTATCGACTTTCTTGATCTACCGCATCCGCGAAACTCGGCCTCCTTGTCATAATGCAGTGAATTGGTAGCATCCGAAAACCATTTTATCATGAGTTCCAATACAATTGATGTCTTCATCTGTGCTCCTCATAGTCAAAAACACAAGATCATGCTAAAATCTGAGTGACAAATTTTTTCGTGGGTGCTGCCTTTAATAAGCAATTATCATCAATTTTCCGCACAGTGAGTAACCGACGTGTTTTCACCTTTTTGTCCCCCACGCCCATCCTCTCCTCTAGAGCTCTAGCGCTACTCGGAGCACAAGCATTTTACAACATATCCAACATATTACTAGTAGTGAAGCTGTAGAATGTCAGGTTTTTTGCTCACTAGTGGGAATTGAATAGGAGAGCAATGAGAATCAAAACCATTGGGTTAAGCATGGAAAAAATTCCAATCTCCCAAAGTGATGAATGTGGTAATTTTTAGAGGCAACATCTTTGATTTTTCCCTTCTTCATTTCTCATATTTTCATTCTGGAGATGCACGCTCTCTGCCTGGTTTGTGCGTTCCTCAGTACATATACCATGACAGAATCCGTTGCTGTAGGCCATCTTGGCCAGTAAAGAATTCTATGAACACTCTCCAGAAGTTTGTTGCATCACCTCCAGTCCAGAATGGACAACGAGCTTCTGGAGGGAGTCCACTTTACTCCACTCATTCTTTCCTTCTTTCATTTTTTCTTTCTTTCATTCTTTCTTTCACTCTGTTGTATTTACTACTTGTACCTACTGGGATAAAATTGTCGAATGAATTACAACTATTCTTGCATGGAGCTATGGTTCTTCCTGGATCTGCTGGTAGACGAGGATGTTTCCAGTAATGCTCATCAATCCCACACCAGTTACCAGTTCTTTTGAAGAGCGTAAACAGATAACCACTTAACTGTAACTTCATACGTACTGATATACGTATACTGACGAGTTCCCGGGAGGACCTAACCTTTTAGCCTACTTACCCGTATATGGACAGGGAACGAAACGGGCAAATAATTAATAAGCCTTTATAATTTTTTACTCTTATCACAAAACAGGAAGTTAGTATAATATTAATAATTTATTTCGTGCGTGTCACTTCCAAATAAAGCGCTCCATTCATCACTCACTGCTTCAAATTGGTCACAACTGACTTTTGTTCTGTTGAGGATCAGTAAAGAAAGAAGTGAGAAGAAGAATGCTATTCCTTTTAGCAAGCATCCTATTCATAAAATTTATTATGGTTAATTATTCATACTCATATGCTAGGATTTCGCGAGATTCTGAAAGTTCCATGAGTGTAACCCATCCCAGGGACGGATACCGAAACTTCCATAGGTAAATATGCCATCAGTTAGGTGCCTACCCTGCCCGAGGACTGGTCGATCCTGCGCAGCCAGGCGTGGACGTTATTGTTCAGTAATGCTGTGATTGTGGCGGATGGGGCGCAGTGGTAAGGTGCTCGCTGCGCACGCACACGGTCGATGGTTCGATCCCGCCCGCGGCCAACCGAGACATCCCCCGGGGGTAGATAAATTGGTACCAGAGTAGTCTGGGAGGATGAAGATCTGTCTTGGTTCCCTCGCAAGTCAGTGTATACGGCACACATGCAATCAACGCCTCTACGACGTTCAGATGAAGTCGAATGCGTGGCGCATCTCACATGACGGGAATGATCAGCGCTTCACCCTTTATCCTTTAATACTGTGATGGTGGAAATCAGGAACAACTTTCACGTCCGTCCATATGCTTGATTCCCATCATGAAAGACTGTAAAATTAAGTTGGATAACTTTATATAGCTTAAAGGACAAGTTGAAGTCTCTAGGCTTTCCAAGAGTTCAGGAGATCATCCTGGCCTTTGCAATGACGATAGCATTCGACTGTTCCTTTTTTAAATAAGAACTGCTAGCCATTCTTGCTGATGTGTACTTACGTATTATAATATTTCCTGACTACGAATTGCATGACAAGGTATAGAAACCCACTCCCAGTGAAATTGGACTTTTGCTTTGTAATTAATCTCTCGAATTTGCAACATAATATTTCACTCGATGCCACGTCTTCTTAACGCACATCAGTATCAATCATCCATTGCTAAGGCATCATAAGCCTCTTCTGTCTCTGAAACCGTTTCTCACTCTGCGGTCCAACGCTTGTTGAAATCTGAAAAGTAGCATTCTCTAATACACAATGCCCACATTATCTCATCTTCTGTTCGCCTAACTCTATTCTATATGAAATCAACTTTGCGCCGCTTCGACGACACCGCCGACACCGATTTCTCAGTAAGACAGGAAAACGAAAAAGAAATTATTTTCAGGGATCTTCTGGTGATTTATTCATCTCCCATTTTCCGCTTAACAATGTCGTCAGAAGCCTCCACTCCACCTTCTGAAATTCGTATCATGATGGCCACAACATATTTGGCTCTATCCATTATGGGTCTCCTTCCAAATATTCTCCTTGCTATTGTTCTCATCAAAGTACGTTGTTTATGTTGGCGTTTCAGAGCGAAATTTAAAAAAAAAAAAACCAAGTAAGAAATGTTGATCAAAGGTGAATCAGAAAGAGTGGTGAGATGTAGATCAAAAACTGTCTCAACAGCGATGTGGTACAATTACGTAGGAGGGCAGAATTTCTGGACATAATTCCACTTTCTTTGTCACAGAATATCAAAAAAATTTTTTTATCGGTCATGCTTTGTCTACAGCCTTGGGTTATTTGATGTGCTTCTCACATCAAATAACCCAAGGAGAATCATATAGGCGATTCACCGGTGAGTCGGTATAGGAAAATTTATACTGGATGCATGCGAATTACGCGCGTGCGTCTACATGATGAAGAATAGGAGCCAATGGCATCGCAGTCGCAGCTCAGTCGCACGCGTTTACGACCTCGCGACGGCCGCGCGTTCTTTTAATTGAGAATTTCATGCCGCGTTGACCGGTCTCCATGGATAATTTTTCGCAAATGGATGCGTGCGTCTGATGAGTCGCATCTGGTATAAATTGCCCTTATCGCATTGATCAACCTCGTGTGTTGCACGTGCTCTCACATAATTTCCAAGGCTGTTTTACCATGTTAGGCGGCTAAAAATCAGTTCGACTAGCATTCGACTAGCACAAAAGCACCTTTGCCCTATACAAGTAGGAATACAGCACTACCAACTCTTTTCTGAGCCACCTGTAAGGGGAGTTTATGCTGAATGCATTCACCAGACTCATATAATGATATGGTCGAAGATAAACCAGCCTTGAACCGAGATGAAAATGAGTACAGGATAATTCATACTAGATCCGAGCGTTTGACGAGCGTGCGTCTACATGATGAAGGGTAGGCGCATAGCTGAGAGCTCAGACCACGCGTTCACGGCTTCGCCGAGTGCGAGCGTTCTTTTCGCTGAAAATGTGCATGACACATTGACTAGTTTTATATGGAAAATCTCCCACAAATGGATGCTTGCGCCTGACTAGCATTTAGTTGCCTTTGTGGCCCTACCCTTCATCATACAGCCGTACGTACATCTAGTTGCAAGATAAATTGCTCTTATCTCTTTGAAGTCAGGGTTAGGGATAGAGACAGCTCATGTTAAGAAGTGTGCCGTGCGTCTGACTGGTATAAAATGCCCTTATACCTTCATCTTGCCGTTCTTGTGTTTTGATAGTCGGAGAACAATCTCATTCATTTCAACCCGGGGTAGAAACAACTGCTGGTCAATACTGCAAATGAAGACAGCCGAAAGCGCACTGGAACGCCTGGGTAAAAATCAAAGTTTGCAGCAGTTTTGTCAATAACTCGATAAGCTGGACACGATGATGTGGGCATTTCTTTTTTTCTCGTGCAAAGACACGCATATGCAGAGCCAATTTATGGAAAATATGATGGCGAGTGAACAGAAGCAGGAAAATGTACTAGCACAACAAAAACATAGTGCCACGAGGCCTCAAGGTGCGCCTGGATCCTCAGTGATTAGCCTCACGTGTTGTGGGTACAGAGTAAGATGACGATAACTTTAACAAAGTTGAATGTGAGAATGCCATCAATGGCAAAAGATTCTTACAGAAAGTGAGGCCACCTGTGGCAGAATCCACGAATATTCTCGGAAAGATTCTCAGCCACTCGCTCCTGCGAGTTAGACGAGTATGCAGATCGAGAATGGCGCAACCTGTTACTTCTACCATAACTTATTATAGTTGTCTAAGACGAATCTGTTAAACAGAGATAGGGCATTCGTCACTAGAGCACTCGGGCTTCTCAGGGTTGTAGGTAGGTAACAGCCTTCGTGGAAACGTTCATGAATCTCGCCACTGGAGGAGGACACCATGATAGCAGGTAAGACGGATGTGGACAGTTTGCAAATGCAGTCGGGGCGGCCCCGGATACAATGCCTGCCCTTCATGTGCTCTATTTAAAAGCTATCCTAGCTAAGCTTTAAACTATCCTATATAGCTAATGTAATGTAAGAGGGTCACTGGATCTTGACCAGGGAGTGAATATGCTTCTTTCCAATCCAATTCAGCTAGCATTTTGGAGACAAAGAAATTCAGAACCGCAGTAAGCTTCTCCGAACATGCTTCTTCGTAATAACGACCCAGATACTCATCTGCGACATAGGAGAACTTCTAACGCAAGTCATTGTTGCGTTTCCGTTATCATTATACGGATCAAATGTGAGCGCATTTTCAAAATTGAATTTTTTTCGCTTGAATCATCCTCCAATTCGCCAAAAATTTAGGTTTACGAAGGCAGTGGGACGATTTATATATACTACATCACTAATATTGTTGACACTATTAGCTACAATGGTGTGCTCTTATTCACTTTTGTTATGGCTGTGAATAGGCTCACAGTGTTCATGTATCCATCTCTTCATATTGTTCTTTTCAGCCCTCTTTACGTGTGGAGGTGAGGTTTGAATTTGTCGAACATTAACAGTTGACCCATTACGGCTAAAATTCGTGTTCTAAGAAAAGTAGGCCCCGGCTACTCCCAAAATCTTCATTCAAAAAATCCGCAAATGTCAGGGTTCCACAGCAATGTTAGCGTTTCTCCCAGAAGAATCTCCCAGAAGTATGAAGGTCGCGTAAACCTCCTTTACCACTCAGATCCCCGCTATATACATGTACAGTGGGCGTCGACGGCGGTGACCCGTCTACGGCCTCGAAAAGCACGCGGCGCGACGGCGCCGCTCACTATAGAATCGTCGACGCCGTGGCGAATCTGGGTTTTTTCATAGTTGTTCATCACATTTGATACTAACTAATGAGAAACTAACTGACTATCAAGAAAACCTCATAATTTGATGTGCCGGAGAGGATTCCTGCTCGAGCGGGGCGGTCGCGCCGCGTGTTCTTCGAGGCCGCAGACCGGCATCAACGCCCACTGTATGCGCTTATTCTACACATGTGAACAACCGTTACTGGTCCTCGTAAAAAAAATTTGGTCATCTTCCAGGACAGTAGTAGTAGTGTGGTGCATCATCATATTCGAAGTGGCAGGCGCAAACATTCTACATTGCTGGAAAAGATTCTCCTACGATGAATTTTACTTTTTCATAAAGTGCTACAGCTCTTCGTGGCAGCTTTCTATCATCTGGTTGGAGGTACGTAGAACATGCAGTGCTTTCAGTAAACACCTTCACTAACGTGGAGGCCAAGCCAACTTTCTCCTTACAGGTGATGCGATATCAAAGCTATGCTCTTCCCATAATAATGTTCATGCTTTACATGTGCTTATTTGTGTTCATACGGTTCAAATCATCAAGCTCGAACAAAACCACTCGTTCTTCGACGATACAAAAGAAAACGGAAATGAATCTCCTAATTCAGGTTAGTGGTTTATGTTCATGAACGTGAGGATGGCTGTAGAAACCAATTTTTCGTCTTCAACACAACCGACAATTACGCCATATCTTGGCCCCGTTATGGACAAGAACCATTGCGGTAGCAGGGCTTGCTTTGAGCAGCCTCAAACGGATGGCTCTTTAACAATTCCACCAAGCATGTTTCCTGAGAAGGTAGTTCTCGTTGTGGCGATGAAATCCAAGGTTACCGGCTACGATAATCCACATTCCCCAAAATTATCAACATAATGAGTCCACTTCTCCCCACTGGTAGCCAATTGCGTAACCAAGCGAAGGTATGTCAAAAGCTCCACACATTATGGCGCGCTCCATACACACTTGAAGCTGACAGCGGCTCAGATCATGATGAATACGTGCACCATTTTTCCTTGTCTCTCCGAAGCAATATAAATGACAAGCTATTGTACCGGGATAGCCCTGGGGTCCGTCTACCAGCCCGCGAGCATGACTGCATGGATCCTCTTCAATCAGCTACAGGAGGGGCTCGTCCTCCACTTCACCCTACCAGCCAGATCGTCGTTTGTCTCAAGTCCGAGCCGCCGTGTTTGAACTTGTGGATCCTGTCAAGAGGTAGAGTAGAGATCTATTGTATGACATACAGTAGCTAGCAAAATGATTGCAATTTTCGGATTTTAGTCTGTAACTTCGTTCAGAGCAGAGCCTGGAGGTTCAAATTTTTATGGGTACTGTAGATAATCATGGGAGATGGAAATAAGTTAAAACCTCCTCATTCTAGCAATTTCTTATTTTCTTAGAGAATATTTTCTTTGCAGAGGCCGAAATATGTAATTTGACACAATCCGCAACGTCTCACAGAATGACTTCCATTGTTGAGATGAGGCCACGATTTGGTTCCACATAGCAGAGTCGAGCCGTTTATGCTGGGAAACCTGCATGCGTTGACCACTGGTACGCATCTGCGAAGACTATGTGAGCTTATCTCAGCGGTGGATGTTCCTGCCCCCTTGTCTGCGTCTGTCTGCTCTGTTTATAAGAGGAAAATGCTGCTGACGCTCTTCTAGGTTTCGCTACAGGTGTCTGATTTTCATGATACTCACTGTTCCTTCTCAATTCCGAAACATTCCGGCTGGTTGCAATGAGGCCAATTATGCACATCATGGAAAATAAGTTCTGGAATTTTTCTGTCCCGGGGATGAAGGTAGAGTCCTTGTCGGAAAGTTAGAGGGATTGCGCGTGCGGTTTCTTAGTGTCGCGGCTGCAGAATCGCGGCAATACCTACTCGACCCTCTCACGTGGAGCATGCACTCTCCGCATCCCTCGTTCCAGGTCTCGTCGCGATGGTGCAGTCGCGCAATCCGTCTATCCTTTTGAGAAGGACTGTACCTCGAGGGTCCCATGAGTGGTGATGATCCTCCAGGATTACTAGAATATTGCCGCGTAGATGGCAAGTCATTCCGCCATGAGTTTGATGAGATAGGTCTCATAAAGTTGTAATGAATTTTGCGAAACACCACCGAACTGACATATTGTAGCCTGTCCCTATGGAAACTGGCTAATCCAGAATTCGAAGAAGCAAACTAAACGTGACATTCACAAAAAGCAAAAGACTGTTTGCGGAGTGTGAAAACTCCTGTGTAGAGCAAAGAAGCACACGCACGCGTTCTGGTGAACAGCACTCCTGACTTCGAGTAGTCCTATTCCGATAAATCCAATGATGTGTGAATTGTCATATGCCAATTCGTGGCCAGATCCCAACGATAGACGTCATTTTGTGAGAAATTGCGGATTGTGTCAAATTACAGATTTCGACCACTGCGGACAAAATTTCTCTAAAATAATATGAAGTTGATGGAATGAGGAGGTTCCAACTTATCTCTATCTCCATAATTAACTAGAACATGCATAAAAATTTGAAACTCCAGGCTCTGCCTCGAACGAAGTTCGAGGCACTAAAATCCAAAAGTTGTATTCTTTTTCCTCGCTACTGTTTGTTTGTTGTAGCGTGGTTTGCGCTGCTGTGTTTCCTGACCTCTCAAAGGAAAACAACAGAACATGTCTGGAGTGAGCGACGATTTTCTCGGTCATATTCGCAACAGAATGGTAGGACGAATGGAATATCAGTAGGCTATTCACTAGCCTATATTATTGTTTTGGAGAGAAAGTTCCAGAGCAATCCTGGAAAATTTAGCAATACACGAGAGTAAGCGGCGGGAAACTTTCGCGACAAACTAATATTTAGAGTTTTTAAATTTTTTAGAATTTAAACTAAGTCAGACCGGTATAAATGAATGTAGGGTACTCCTTGTGGTTCGCTTTCGCTCCCCGCCTTGTGTTATCCATGTCAGAGCGCTCTGATTGTCTGCGCATCTGCACATTTGTCTGTTGTCACAGTTCTCATACTTGATCGATAGACACTTGTTGCAATACGTGCGGGCTTGGATCACTGAAGCGCCATATGTGTATCTTTTCTTTTTCGTTTGCTTATTGTGCTTAGCTTTTGGAACCCTTATTCACAATGGAAGAAATGCGCATACTGCAACGATTCCTTCCTCATTGGAAGGTTTGGCCAAGTCCAGAAAATATGATGCAGTCGATGAGGAATATTCAAAGCTTGGAAAGTTGCGCAAGTGCAGAACTGGCACTGTTGTAATCTGACTTTAAGAAGGTTAGAGACTATAATCACAATCGGTATAGCGGTCGGTTCTTGAGTTCAATTCATCATAGCGATGAGTTGAACTCCAGAACAACCGCCACACCGACTGTGTTTAGATATTGCTTACTTACTCTCTCTCTCTCTCTTTCAGCTTTGAAATTTCTTTTTTATTTCATTCTATTTTCATCATTAGCAGGTGATACGAACAAATTCATTTTTATTTAGGCCGTCATTCTCACCGTCTTCCTGGAACTGCAGACCCTTTCGTTCACATTTCTGCCAAAAGTTGGCGCTGGTTATAACAAATACTATTCAAGCCTCGCACAGAATGTCATCAGTATCCTGAATAACTCCATCAATCCTTATGTGTACTTCTTCATCAATATGCAAATCCGCAGAGAAATGATTACTGTTGTATGTGGTAGACGATTCGCTACACGAAGACATGGGAAGACAGTTACAAAGGTGTATGATCTCACAAATTTCTGAGTTTTTGCAACAACATATTGAATAAATCATAGTGAACTTGTTTTTGAATTGATCTCAGAACAGGAACTTCTGGCAACCTTTTCGCTACCTGTCCAACATCAATCGATCACCTGCTTGCAGTGCAGCGTGGGATATCAGGTATGACACCACCTGTACGGTCTGTTCCCTCAAACTTACACTGCCATCCTCGCCCCGATTGAACAGGGCGGCGCGTGCGTGTTCGATTGGGGCGGTGCTGCAACAGCCGATCAGCCTCACACCGCGCCCCAATCGAACACGCACGCACCGCTTTGTTCGATCGGGCGAAGATGGCAGTGTAAGTTTGAGGGAACAGACTGTATGTAGCACCTTGCCGGTGCGCCCATTGAATGATACCACTTCTGAGAATACGTCCGCAGAGTACTTCAGGAAGCCTATTCAATGTTCATAGTAAAATAGAATAGGGTTGGAACTGCATACTCTGATAACTGGGCAAGGCAAACGCAGCAGCACCTGCTGAGCCACGCCCTCAAGAAAGGCAGAAGGTAGAAGGCAGACATTGCTGCGTGATCAAGAATTGCTGCGTTCCTAGTTTTAAGAGTAGCACACCCTGTGTTCCGTTGCGTTAAGGGTGCAGGGTGCTGACCGGTAGAGTGTGCTGTCGTTGAATCTGCGTTCCACCTCCTCGTGCCCTGCGTTCTTCCCCCTCATTGTCACGTGACGTCCTACCTTCTGGGAGGTGTATGCAAGCCTGTCGTTGAGCGTCGGAGATCAGTCGTGTTCCCCCTCCAGCGGAGGCTTGACGAGCTCTGCAGGGCTCGTCTAGCTGGCTGAGGCCCGAATAAAACCGTGGCCCAGTGCAACAATTGGCAAGACGAGATGTGCTGCGAACGCGTGTGGATGCTTCGCGGATGCGGAAGTCTGCATCGAGCGCTGCAGCGGTAGGCCAACCCGCGTTCGAGAACATTTCTGAGGAAGCTTGGGCAAGCACGAGCTTCCGCGTTAGGAACACGGCTAGATTCGTTCCGTTGGAGCTGCCATCCCAAGTTCACGACATGTTATCCAGTTCTTCGCCCCACCCCCTCTTCCTCCAGAATAGTAGCCTCTTAGGCGGAACACAGCTCGTGGGATGACAAAATAAGCTTTGAAATCGTTATGTAACTGGTGTAGAAGCGTTTACCGACTGAGTTCACGTCCCGGAATTACTGAGTATCCAGGACGAACTCAGCTACACCTCGTTTCTTACCGCTGTAACGGCAGGACTAAAGCGGGACATGCTCTCTTTCAACTCAGATATTGCTGCGATTCTAGATTTATGTGCTGTCATTAACGTCCTCACCTGTTTTAGCAGCAATCAAGCGGATGATGGCAGCAATCGGAGAGAAGCTCACGCCCAAAATGGGGTTTTGAAACCGAGGCACTACTGCTGGGGGTGCGCGTTCGAGATCTGAGTATGCGCAGCTGCGTATTTATCAACCCAAGTGACCCTCTTTTACTCATCATAGTTTTTACTCATATTTACTCATCTTTTGCTAAGAAGTAGATAAAGTTCTTTGGTTGGTTAATTCATCTGAAATGCGTGACACATTCGCGTTAAGTATGTTGGAGAAGCTCAATGACCATGGTGTTATGACTTCTGCTACCGAGAAATCATGATTCATGCTCCGCATGCCATAATTTCCGTTCTCATGAATGGATGATTCTTGATCCTCCAGCTCCGCGCCTGTGGCTAGGAAACGAGGATAAAAGGAGCCCGAGCTAAGAATGTTCGGTTCGACATAAGCCTCCAACAAGTTAGCTAGACAAGTATTCCAGTACAAGTCTCGATGATATTCCAATTGACAAGTAACAAGTTAGGTCCGTAGTCGGATCTATACACCGTCCTACAAGGCGGTAAACAACAAGTCTCGGGGTCAACCGTAACAAGCGGTCGGACCCGGACTCCACCAAAAGAAAATGTCACTATATCCTTTCTCCTCCATTCTCTATCTCTTTTCCCTTATTTGGTATATTCACTTAGTAGAATAATAAAAAATTCAGTATACTAGTGTCCAAACAATAGAACCACCACAATCCTATTTGACCTTGATGCAGTCCAAACACGACTGATCTCCGACGCTCAACGACAGGCTTGCATACACCTCCCAGGAGGTAGGACGTCACGTGACAATGAGGGGGAAGAACGCAGGGCACGAGGAGGTGGAACGCAGATTCAACGACAGCATATCGGCCAAATCGTACAAAACTACATAGGCAACTTTGTGGGTCAACAGTATCCTAATGGAGAACGAATTCTTCTCCAAAATATCCTATTTTCTCCCACAAATGCCTTTTTTTCTTACTTTATTTTTATCCATGTATTTATGCTATATTGTGCGCACTTCACAAAATACTTCATAAAATATAAAAAGAGGAGCGTCTCAACCACAGTAATAACACGACATAACAAGATACGAACGAAGGATAGAATAAAACCCCGTCGTTTTCCCGGTGTACTTATATTAGGAAGGGAGGATCTACATTCAAGCATACACTTGCCTCCACAGTTCTCTGCTTCTATGTAAACCCTCTATAGCTGCCCAAAGCAGCAACAGGAGCTCCAAGAAGAACAACATATATATGCAAAGACGAGTTACGAGAATACATTTTTTCACACATGAGAGAACAAAGTTTGGGGATAAAATATTTCTCACATGAGTCAGGCAGCTGCAAAAGAACAACAATCAATATTTCACAGTGAGAACCCTATGAACTTTACATAATAACATTGATAACAGGGATATAAAAGACAGCTGGAAGCAGACTTTTCATTCTCTTCTTCGGCACGGACAAGTTAGTACGCTTCCACAACGTCTCATTCTGGACAAGCCTTTACTCTTAAGACCGTCAAGGCTAAACTCACTCGACAACTAAATACGCTAGGCAATCTGATACAAGAGTCAGAACAGTTCCATGCACCATGGAACTTCCCTCGACAAAGTCAAGAACTTCAACATTTCCTCTCTACCAATATTATAGTTCTTAAAAATTTAATATCAAGGCTGGAAGAAGAGAAAGAAGCCATCTGGAACTGCTTCAACATTTTAGGTAAGCACGATTAACGACTCACAAGTAGCGCGACCAATCGACTTCATTGTTCCACAAGTTCACGCTCATCTCATACAACCAAAACCCCCGAGAACGATGAGGAATACATTCCCACTTTCTCAAACAAAAACGAAGCATGCGTCTACTTGGAAAAAAAACTTCAAAACCAATTAGACAGTCTGTGGAAAAATTGGACTTACTACTATTTACAAGAACTTCGAAATCATCATCAGAAAAGAATAAAACAACGCACGTTCACCAGAAAAACCCCACGCTTAGGTACACTGAAGACCCGGATCACAGAGTTTATTTAATCGATTTTTCAATTTGTCGTTTTTTTTAACTTCCGTTCGTGGGTGGGTCAGTGACGAAATTTGTAGTGTTTTCCAATCTACTTAGGACCGAATAAAAATCGAATAATTCTGTTTCTTTAATAACAATTTAGGTGACAACGAAAACATCTAAATATTGGAGGATGAAGAAACCCTAGTGCTCTTCTTTTCTTTAGTGCAGCATTGTATAGGTCTTCCATGCTGGGAAATTCGAATTTTCAATTTATTCAAAACGGAATATTCTTGCTTTTGAATATCGAATATTTCGAATAATATGGAAAATTCTAATGTTGGGCTCCCCGTCAAGGAATGCATTTCCCGGCATTCCGCTGCAATTTGCCCGGCATGCTTCTTTTTTCTCCTTGGTATGTGAATTGCCAAGGGATGGAACAGGGTTTGGCCCTGTAATTGTCTGTTGTTCTCTCCATTTTTATCCATCCTCTCTCCAACGACGTGCCACTGCTTAGAATGCCACAAGCTTAATGCGTTAGTACCAAGCTGATTGCTCCTATACAGCAATGATCAGATATGCTTGTCCTGTTTACGACCGAGATACGACTGGAAACAGAGTGTTGTTCATTTTACAACAACCGACCGAGCTGCAAGGATGGGAGAAGCCGGGAGGAAGAGCGGTGCGTAGATAAAAGTTATTATGGAGCCGTATGCATATCATTCCCCGGCCATCCCCGGTCCCCGACCCTCCCCGCCCGGGACTATCCCAGGGCGGGGATAGTCGGGGAAAACTCGTATGCACACCTCCAGGGATTCCCTCGGGAGGAAACTCGCCCACTAATTTGCGTAGAAGCTCTGATTTTGCGCATTCGTCTCATCTCATCCCCGTCCCCGGTGGGGGGTGCTCGGGGTGAGGTATGCATACGGCTCATGGAGGTTCATGCGTCTGTCTTCTTAATTGTGAACGTCTTTCAGAGGGGACATCGAACTCAGTGCCAGGGAAGGTGCGTTATTGTATAGTCACGCTTGAGTATTGGTATCTATTAGGATGAAAACTTGCATGCTGGCTAGAGAGAACAGCGTTAACCTACAAAATGATGCGAGATGCAGATGTTCTACACTATTCATCTCGTTCACATAATTCCTTCAGTAAAATGAGGACGAGTTCCTTTGAGAGCCATCAGTCACGGAATCGGTTTTTGAGTCATAACGAACAAAACAACCCACGGGTGGGTCGTATAGTCCTTCTACGCAATCGTTAGAAAGTTTTCGAGACAGCAGAGTCTGCGGCGCGTGTGCGGCTCGTCTTATTTGTAATAGTGGTCCGGCGCCATCGCTCCTCTGTTTGAGGACGCCATTCGTCAGGACTATGCTCAGGTAAACCTTTTTAGCGGTTACCAGCCTGATCGTCCGGCTAACGCCGGACTCTCAGGCTTCTTTTCTTGCTCGCTTCGCTCGCGTTGCCTATATATGACATCATCTTCACACCTAGCCGATCATTCTACTTTTGTCAAAACTCCTGCTTTTTGCAACCTCATGCTTTCGCACACTGTAGACACTATAGATGTATTAGGTTGTAGGGAAAATTCCCGCGGTTTCCAAAAGTTTGCTTTTTTGACCACACGTTGTCTTGCAGCGGCCAATCTTTTGTGTATTATATATGTATATATAATATATATATAATATATATATGAGGGCGCGTGTGGCGCAGTGGTAAGAGGCTCGCTGCGCACGCACACGGTCGATGGTTCGATCCCGCGCCCGTGGCCAACCAAGNCGGCTTTTGTAGTTGAAATCTCACCATAAAGGAATGTTTTATGATGGAATATACTCAGATCTAGTAGAATGTGTGCGTTTACGGGTCAGTCGTTGTGACATGCCAGGTCCACTTGACGTCAAATAACAATAGCCTTCGATAAGCGTTTTCGCCAATCTAGCTAATTTTTCTTCACCAATTTGAGGTTTACCCTGACTCTTATGACTCTTCGTATCAAGCCAAATGTGCCCTCCCGTACTGGGACCCGAGGCTCTTCTGAACTCTCCAAATAAAACTGTTGTTCGCAGTGCACCCTGCAGTGATCACCACAAAAAATAAACTTTGGAATTTTTTTCTTGCTCGAACAAAAGGATTCCCATAGGCTTTTATAAGAGATTAAGATGTGCTGGGACTTCTACAGCATTGCTACGTACATGTTCTCCCATGTGGCTTTCAGGTAGATGAAATTTAATCATCTGAAATGAGTGGTACCAACTACCACTACGAGCACATGTGTTTCGTTGGTCCACTCAAGGGATTTTACGGTTCAGCTGAGTGTTTTCATTATTATTTCATCTCGCATAGCCCATGATATCAGCATCAAACAAGATTGGCTCATTTTTGCAGGACCAGATATAAGATATTTTGCCGCTGTGTTTTGTCGTATACTTTCCTGATCTTCAGAAGATCCTATTCGGTTGAATCCGAAGAGGCATGAGTTCCGCTGTCTGTTCTGATATCGCGGCATCCCTAACGTATCCTCAACTTCCACTGAAACGTAGGGTAATCCTCTGGCTCGAGCAAGAAAAAATTCCTAAGTTCATTTTTTGTGGTGAGCACTATGAGGTGCATCGCGAACAACTGTATTATTTGGAGAGTTCGGAAGAGCCTCGGGTCTCAGTCCGTGCGGACATATTTGGCTTCGTACGAGGAGTCATAGGAGTCAGCGCAAACCTCGAATTTGTCAAGAAAAAAATTTTGCTGGATTGACGAAAACACTTATCGAAGGCTATTGTTAATTGAACTCAAGTGGACCTGGCATGTCACAACGACTGACACGTAAACGCACACATTCTACTAGATCTGAGTATATTCCATCATAAAACATTTATTTATGGTGAGATTTCAACTACAAAAGCCACTCTGGGAGCGTTTATGGATACCACCGAATCACAGATTTTGATCTTCATTCACAAAAAATTTTTCTAAAAAAGAGTCGCTCACGGAATGGCTGGATTCCAACATTTTTTCATCGCAATTGATCGTCTACAGCTCTCATAAAAACTTGGGCTTCCAAGCTCAACGTTAGCAGAAGTTATGGAGGAAAGTTAAAAAGGCTATATAATTTTGGCCGGTACTGTATATATCAGCGGTGGACGCAGAAAGTGGGCGGGAGGGGGCGTGGGAAAAAAATTGGGGTCTCCGCCGTTCTGGGGACCCAGACGGAAAATAAAATTAATAAAAATATTAATTTTAATAATAAATAATAAATAAACAACATTTAAAAAAATAATAATAAAAATAAATAATAAAAATAAACAAATACAAGATTTTTATATATATTGTAAAGTAATTTCAAAAATTTGGCGACCCATTCTCAGGGGGGGGGGGGCGCGCTCCCCCCCCATGCGTCCGCCACTGATATATATATATATATATTATATATATATTATATATATATATTATATATATATATATTAGGTTGTTGCAAAATCGATGTCGGATTTCGACAAGTTGACTTTGAATTGTCGTAATATGGCAAAAACTGAACCTTTCCTGCCAGTTTAGTACTTATTTGAATCAGCACATCTTCGCCATCTTTCCGCTATGTTATTTTCCCATTAGCCCTGAAGCCAAGCTTTTCGGACCCAGGGAAATCGGCGCGATCGTTTTGAGATAATGTATTTTCGTGGCTTATTCTTTCTCTAAGGGATGGGTCCCACCGCTTGAATTTGTGGTCATCCGTAGGGGAACAGTCCGCTGAGTAAGGCATATAAGGGAGAAACTTGATCTCCACCTGCATCTACATCCAGAGTGTCTTGAGTGAAAAGTGTGGTCTCGAGCCATTGTGAAATACTGGAGGATAATCGAATCGGATCCACTTGTTCAGTTTTTCCATCATGCTCGTTTCTCCGATGGCCCCAGAAATAANCACCTAGGCACCTCAAATTTTTATATGAGTTGCAAATGCTAATGCGCAACAGAAGCAATAAAGAACCTACCCATTTCTTGCATTCATTGATCGAGGAGAAACTTTTTTTCCCCAGAGGTCGAAATCTATCATCTGGTAGTATTCACAATGTCTCACATGGTGAAGCCTGTCGGTGAAATCTAGGCGCGAATTCATTCAAATCAGATCCCTTTCAGCAAATTCAAATCATTTCTGTTAAAAAATGCATATCCTCTGGCCATTGGTTGACTTCAGCGAAGGTTATTTGACAGCAATTTAGCAGCGGCTCTCTGTGTACGATTCTGGCACCGCTGCTCTCCCTGTCAGCTCTGTTCAAAAGGCAGCGCTGCTCATAACGGTACCCTAGCATCAGCTGAATGTGCTCAACATCGACACATTCCATAAACTTTCCGAGAACTCCAAATATTCAGGCTGATTGCAGAACAGTCACTAGAGCATACTCGGGGAAAAAAATTTGGACTTTTTTCTTGGTCGAGGAAGAAAACACCCAAGTGACCATATAAAATGTAAAGATGCGCCACGATTCCCGTAATATTATTATGTGAGTGAAGGTTCATGTCGCCTTGTGTTTGACGAGTTAGGACGATTTGAAATGCAGTGAACCCTGCAAGAAATCACCCAAGTGTGGTAATTCGAACTGGCTCTAGAGAAGCTAGATCATTCAGCCGTTATTGGATGAATCTAACTGATTGAGTCGTTGTTAAACCGAAATTCACTAATAAAAGTGTGAAAGCTCATATGCGGAACAAGAAGACGAATGTGCCTGTGCTAGTGATGGGTATCCCTCAATTCGACTCGTCCTGATTCGACAAACGCGAAGCGACATGAACCATAAGGTACATAATAATATTCCGGGAATCGTGGAGCATCTTTACATTTTATGTGGTCACTTGGGTGTTCTCTTCCTCGACCAAGAAAAAAATCCAAATCTTTTTTCCCCGAGTATGCCCTAGTGACTGTTCTGCAATCAGCCTGAATATTTGGAGTTCTCGGAAAGTTTATGGAATGTGTCGATGTTGAGCACATTCAGCTGATGCTAGGGTACCGTTATGAGCAGCGCTGCCTTTTAAACAGAGCTGACAGGGTGATCAGCGGTGCCAGAACCGTACACAGAGAGCCGCTGCTAAATTGCTGTCAAATAACAATCGCTGAAGTCAATCAGTGGCCAGAGGATATGCATTTTCTGACACAAATGGTTTGATTTTGCTGAAAGGAATCTGATTTGAATGAATTCGCGCCTAGANACTTCCAGACTTATCCTTATGCTCGCTTCGCTCGCATGAGTTTGCCTCGCATCCATCCTAGTAGAATTTTGGTCATGCCAATTTTTGCTCCGTTTTCCCTGAATGCCCCCCCCCCATTAGAAATGAACTGATCAAAGAGGACGGCTTGCGTCTCTCAGAGCAGTTCTAACACCATCTCGAGTGAAATAGCTAATTGTAGCTATATGTGGCCGATTCAACCTGAAACGAACACGGGAAATGGTTTATCATTCTTTGTTTGTTGTGAGTGATCCATTGATACCAATCAGCTTGAACATATAAGAGGACGGTGCGGTGTGCTCAGACACAAATGAGGGTGGAACACGCAAGAGGGGACGTGAGGTTTTGCGGAATGGTATGGGTGGTCTAATAGTCACTGCTGAGGCCGGGCGTTTAGTACTTTCCCACTGTATTTAGTCGATGGAGGACAATTAGAACAAAGATAGACCTGATTAAGAGCAATTTCTCGCTACACAACGGTGGACCCGTCTCCCCCCACTTTGGANCATGAACCTCAAGGCCAACTTCGGAAAAATGAACATGTCTCCTGATGACAGCTTCTACCGGTGCTTTCAAAACGACGTTGACGTCATCGAATTTTAGTCCATAACTCTGCGACACGTGTCTCCAATACTAAATGACTTGGGGCAATACTGGGCTACCACATTGTTGAGCATTCCTTCCTGCATAGATTGGTAATATTTTATGTCCAAGCCACTCTCTTGCTATGGAGTTCGAGTCCACGGAACAGTTTGGGGCGAATTTTAGCGGACGAGTACATTTTGATCCAAGCCCGAAAACCACAACAAAAGTGAGCAGGTCTGAATAAAAAAGGATAGGCAGAAAGAGGAAGAAATGCGCTTTAGAACAAGTACAAAATGTATGGTGGAAGCAGCATATCTCTTTCCAAAACATCACTCCAAAGTTCGTGGTTCAAAAATCCGACATCGATTTTGCAACAACCTAATATATATATATATATATATATATATATACATATATATATATATATATATACCAGTCTGGCCGTCCGGCTGACGCCGGACTTCCAGACTTATCCTTATGCTCGCTTCGCTCGCATGAGTTTGCCTCGCATCCATCCTAGTAGAATTTTGGTCATGCCAATTTTTGCTCCGTTTTCCCTGAATGCCCCCCCCCCAT
>JARK01001556.1:182596-236838 GCA_000688135.1 Ancylostoma ceylanicum
TATATATATATATATATATATATATATATATATATAATCTCTAGTTAGAGAGATCGGTTTGCTATGGGTCAAAATAATGACCCATCCAAATTCTGGTTCCATCAAGCTTCTTGAAGTTTTTCTCCTCCAAGGAACGATTGGTCCATGGATGCAAGCGCCGGCGTCCAAAGTGAGGGGAGACGGGTCCGGCGGTATGGTAAGTGTGCGCCGGCGTCCTAAGTGGGGGAGACGGGTCCGGCGATATGGTGAGGGTGCGCCGGTATCCAAATTGGGGGGAGACGGGTCCGGCGATATTTTCTGTATCATTACAGAAGTTTAACAAATCGCATATGCGCATTCTTCTAAACTTTCATGCCTTTCTCGCCTATTCATTTGACAACATCTGCCTTCCTCCGCCAATAACGCTTATTCACCGCCAATATGAACTTGTAAACTTAAATTCCATTCAGCCGAATCATATGGACTGTCCTTAGAGAGCACAGTAACAATGGAGAGTCTGTCAATGTTAATTCCTATATAAGCGCTCAGCAAATGCTTTCTTCGCTTCCGTGGCCCATGTACCAATAAAGGATTTCTACGCCGCAGCTCACGTCATCTACGTCCTCGGGATCGAAACAAGTGGCGACCACGGACGACACGCACGAATCGCCTTCTGCGTTATTCGCCACCGTCCAACACTCATCTCCACGTTCAAGTTCTCTCTGCAAGCGAGTTCAAGTCTACGTCAAGTAACAAATGTCGAAACGCGACAGTGCGAGAATACGACGCCTCATCGGCCTTTTCAAGAAGCAACTTCATCGCCTTTGTAGCGCGGCTGCACTCACAGCTCAAGAATTCAACGTCGATCCCAAACAACCGAAGCTTGACAACCTCGATGACGATGAAATCGAAGCTCTCCGTCTAGAGATCAGTACCACACGCAGCAGTTTACTCAAGACATATGCAAGGATCACGAAACTTCACGATGAATGGATCGTCATTCAACAATCAGATCCACATGAACTGGAAGTTTTCAATGAATACGTCTCTAAGTATGGAGATTATCGCACGTCTATCACCGAGGCTGTCAACCAACTGGAAGAGATGGACGTACTGCTGAACACGATGGATGAAGAATTCACTCGCCGCAATCTCAGCATACCCTCTGACTCCTCGAACACATCCCCGGAAGAGGAACACGACCAGACATGGCTGAATCCGACTGAAGCCAAAGCAACGACAATGAGAACCGCTTCACGGGACAGAAGCATCGGATCGCAAGTTCCAGCCACCAATAGCTCTTTGCTGAACTTTGTCGACGCATCGATATTGAGCAAGCTAGAGCTCCCTACCTTTGACGGTAATCTGCTCGATTATCCTGAATTCGCCTCAAGATTTGCTACGCTGGTCGGAAACAAAACTCAGCTCGACGATACTACCAAGTTTTCCCTCCTCAAGTCTTGCCTAAGAGGCCGCGCACTGCATTCCATACAAGGATTATCACTGACGCCTGAAAACTACTGAATCGCCATGGACATCCTGAAGACCCATTTTGACGACAGGGTAACGATGAAGCATATCCTCTACACGAAGCTGGCACAACTGTCCCCGTGCGATTCAGAGGGACGCAATCTCCAAGTATTCTATAACCGCATGTTTTCCCTCGTCCGGCAATTCACAAACGACGAAGACGATTCAAGAGAAACGGCACTAGGAGCCATTCTCCTCAACAAACTGCCTGCACGCGTCCGGAGCAAAATATATGACAGAACGTCTAATAGTCACAATCTCTCACCCAGTGAGCTCCTACGACTCCTTACGGACATAGTGCGCAAGGACACGACCTTATTCGAGATGGAATATCATTCTCGACAGAACTCTGCTCCACATAACCAATACCATGGCTTCCATGTGATCTCAAGAACAAGAACCCAACGGACAATGCGGACCCCACCTTCAAAGGTCAGATCGAAGACGTGTCCTCTTTGTAAGCGCAATAACCACGCTCCCATCGAATGTGACGTCTTTCCAACTGCCCAACAACGAAATAGGTAAGCACGGGAACAGCGTCTTTGCTACAACTGCTTATCGGAACGACATTCCACTAAGGAGTGCCCTTCGAAACGCTCCTGCAAGTTCTGCATGAAACGTCATCACTCGTCGCTATGCTTTACACAACGTCAGCTACGACAACAGAATGCGAGCGCAGCACCGAAACAAAACAAGGAGAGACACGTGACCGCGACACAACCTTTTCGGATGCGTCAAAACTTCGTCAATATCGCAGAAGCACATACAGAAGACTTCATCCCGGAAGCCCTTCCGGATGAAAACAATACGACTGCTATGACGTGCACATCTGTACCCCCAGCTGCTCAAGGACTCTCTTCCGCACAAGGCATCCTCATGTGCACTATGGTCAAGGTATTCAATCCTTTGGACATGTCAAAAGAAACCACGGCGCTAGCATTACTAGACTCAGGATCAAGCCACTCTTACATCACCGATGAACTAGCAAAAGTTCTAAATCTCCCGAGCCATACACAAGAAGACATCTCCGTATCGACCTTCGGAACAACAATTCCTCTCCATCTCCAATCCAATAGCCACGTCATTGGCATTTGTACAGAGAAAGGACAAACGCAGCTCGAAGTGAAGTCGCTGCCAACTCTTACAGGAAGTTTAAGACATGTCCACCTCCCTGAAGACACGAACAATGGAGAACTCACTGTCTCATCCTGCAAGCCATCTGTGCTAATCGGAAATGACTATTTTTGGGACATGATCCTATCAGAGAACTTCCACTACGAGAAACTTCCAAATGGTTGCCGCTTGCTTCACACCAACCTCGGCAACATGATCACCGGTAAACTCTTCAGTCTTAGAGATGCTAATACTTGTACTTATCTTAGCGACGACAACGACTTAGCCAATCCTATCCATCATGACGTCCTCTCGCAGCTCGTGAGTAACTTCTGGACATTGGAATCCGTTGGAATAATGGATGACCCAAACCAACAGGATGATGATGTATGTCTTCAATTTTTCAACGATAACATCTCATTTGACACTGAAGGGAAACGATACATTGTCAAGTTGCCATTCAAGTCCGATCCTTCTGAACTCTCGGACAACTTCCTTCTAGCCTTCTCAAGACTCTCCAGCCTCGTGAGATCATTGAAACGGAACCCATCCTACATGAAGACGTACCATGACGTGATCACGGAACAACTTCAAAAAGGAATTATAGAAGAAGTACCTATGGACGAAATGCAGAAGCCTTCCCATTACCTGTCGCATCACGGTGTGATAAAAAAGGAAAATAACGATATTAAAATACGATGCGTTTTTGATGGCTCAGCGAAGATGAAAGGCAGCCCAAGCATAAACGAAGTACTGTATCGTGGTCCCGTACTTCTGCCAGATCTCGCAGGTATTTTGATTCGTTCACGATTCCATGAAATTTTGGTGATAAGTGACATCGAAAAGGCGTTTTTGATGGTCGGACTTCATCCTGACTGCATAGACTTCACACGCTTCCTATGGCTGCATGACATTTCAAAACCAGTAACGTCAACCAATCTGAAAACCTACAGGTTCACAAGCGTCCTCTTCGGACTCATCTGCTCACCGTTTCTGCTAGCCGGAACAATCCACCATCATCTCGCAACAGTTGCAACTCCTCTTTCCGAAGACCTCCTACGAAACACATACGTGGATAATGTCTTCCACGGCGTGAAGAGTGTAGACGAGGGAAAAATATTCTACACCAGATCAAAAGAACTCTTCAACGAAGCTGGCATGAACTTGAGAGCATACGCAAGTAATTCCTCAGAGCTCAACCAATTCTTCGAGAAGAAAGAAGGCGGGAAAGTCCTTGAAATGCAGAAACTGCTTGGAATAATATGGGACACCTCCACCGACGAATTCTTGCTCCCTCTGCCTTAAAAACCACCAGATCATACCAAATGGACCAAAAGGAAAATACTCAAAGAAATTGCCAGCATTTACGACCCACTAGGCTTCTTCTCTCCTTCTACTCTGCTTGGAAAACTTTTTCTCCAGTCGTTATGGAAAAGTAACCTGGGCTGGGACGACACCTTACCAGCTGAAAAGGAAGCTGAGTGGCAACAACTCATCGATCAGTGGACTATACCCGCTCTGAAAATCGATCGAATGATTATCGAGATCGGAAGCGAGAGTAATTCACAATTCGACCTCCACGTATTTACAGATGCATCAGCAACGGCATATTGCGCGGTGGCATATCTGGTCCAACATCGCCGGAATTCTCCTCACAAAGTGTCAATCATCATGTCGAAATCACGGTTAGCGCCACTTCATCAATCAATAACTATCCCACGTTTGGAACTGTCAGCTCTCACTATCGGTGCAAAATTGCTTGCATACCTAACGAAACAAATCGACGTCGAGATTCATCAGAAATTCCTATGGACTGACAGTACAGTCGCGTTAATGTGGACCGAAAGGCACAGAGATGTACCAGTCTTCGTTCGCAACAGAGTCAGGACAATACGCGAACTCGCCACCGATACCTTCATCCGATACGTTCCTGCAAATCTTAATCCTGCAGATGTCGGCTCTCGAGGTACCCCAGTCTCAGAACTGCGTAACGCCTCCCTATGGTGGAACGGCCCACCATTCCTCGCTCAAGACATATCACTTTGGCCTCAGAAAACTTCAACAGCAACAACAGGAATTGAAGCGAACCGAGAACGGACTAAATCCACTCCAATAATCTCCATCGCAGCAGCACAAGTTTCAGAAGAAAAAGGAGAGAATTTCACGCCATTTGTAGATGCCTCCCGATTCAGCACATGGATCGCATTGCTCAATACGATAGTATTCGTGCTACGATTCCTCACGATGAAATCAAGAAAAGCTGTTTCACATTTCGGCTCAACTCCTGCGGTTTGGCTCACAAAGGCCGAAATCATCCTGCTTCGTCTTGCACAGCGTCAATACCCACCCTCAGAGGAACAAAAACGGCAACTACACCTTTTCCAATGCGAAAAGACATCGCTGTGGCGATCACAAGGTCGGATCGACAATTCGGGCTTACCTCAAGACGCAATAACCCCTATCTTCCTTCCAAACAAGAGCCGTGTCACTTCCCTTCTCATACTTCACTCATTTGTGTAACAATCACTGCGGTGTAAACCACACGCTCACAGAGCTGCGACAACGCTTTTGGATCCCAAAGGGTAGGACGACAGTGAAGAAGGTACTGAACAACGACTGCTTCCATTGCAAGCGATTCAAAGCGAAGCCGTTTGCACTACCACCCTTTCCAACCCATCCAGCAAGGAGAACGACACCACCTCAATACCCATTCCAAAATGTGGGCATGGACTTCTTCGGACCTATGCTTTGTCTCAGAAGCGACAATGAGACGGAAAAATACTGGATTCTCCTTCTAACATGCTTAAACACTCGAGCAATATTCGTCAATGTAGTCCAGGATATGACAAGCCATACTGTACTTCATTACCATACTGTACTTCCATACCTACTTTTGTTTTGCGACGGTTCATCGCCACCAATGGATGTCCATCTTGGATCCTGTGCGACAATGCGCAATCCTTCAAAACAATAGCAGAGTGCTACTCATCCCTCTCAACATTACAATCGGAAATAGACATTAATGTCCTTGATTACTGCTCGAAACAACGAATTCAAGTAAAATTCATTCCGAGCCTGAGCCCCTGGCAAGGAGGCATTTATGAAAAAATGGTGGATGTCTTCAAAAACTCGTTCAAGCACTCTATTCGAAACCGTTTGCTCGATGTCGAGCAAATCAAGACGCTAGCGGAAGAAGCGGAAGCAATAGTCAACACACGCCCACTGACCTACGTCACCGATGATCTGGACTATTACCCCTTACGTCCAATCGATTTCCTGCGCCCGTACGCCAAACTTGCAGGACCTTATCCTCAAGAAACTGATGACGAATGGACCCCAGTTCCTACCACAAGAAATGCGCTCCTAGCACAATGGAAAGCAACTCCACAAATGCTTTCTCACTTTTGGAAACGCTGGACCACAGAATACCTCATCTCACTACGCGAACACTATAAGACAGAACATAAAACGCCGAGATCTCATGAAGATGGCTGCCCACAGCTGGGCGACTATGTGCTCATCCACGATCCTGTCTTGAATCGCGGACAATGGAAAATGGGAAAAATCGTCGGATCTCAAGACGATTTCAGAAGATCCGTGGATATACAACTGCTATCCAAAAAAAACCATCACGAGACCCAACAACTTGGTCTACAAACTGGAAATATCTCAGGATACCACCCCAGCGCAACGACCAGAACCTCCTCAACCGCCAATAGCCGGTTCTTCGCATCACCCAATGATCACAAGATCCAAGGCACGACTACTTTCCTCTTCCACCCTCCTATGCCTCACCATCTTGTTCTCGGCCCACGTCATAACGGCGATCAATACACGATGCCCCGAAGAGATAAACATAAACAAAACACTCCTTTATGCGACTACCTGCACCTCAAAAGGAATTGCCATTGCAAGATACGAACACATCGGAATGGAAGTTATGTGCTGGTTCCCCATTCACTGCCCAATGGGACACATACGTTTTGAACAATCCACGCTACATACAAGTTCACCACTATGCGGCGAAACGTGTAAATGTCCACAATGGGCAACTTCATGCTCTTTCAGCACAGGATCAAGTACAACAATGTCGGGACTAGACATGATACCTGAAGCTCTTCGCGAATATCGTCCTCCCTATGTGTGCTCCTTCAGCTCCTCCTCTGCTTGCGATTCTACCAAGAAAATGGGAATCTTCAATCGAATTCAACTTTTCGACGACAACATTTTAGTCGTAGAAAAACTCACCGTGAGCATCAAGGACTACCTGGACAAGTACGACTTTGTCTGCGTTGACCGCAAAGGATGGAGGCGACGTCCGAACAGATACATGACAGGAACATCGCTTTTTTGCGAGAAACACGAATGCCGACAAAATGCACGCCTATTTTGCACATACGACAGCCCCCTCGCGCTTCTAGTCATCGATGAGTCACAAGACGCTACGCTGGGATCAATACCAATCAAAGCATGGGGATCAGTGATGAAAGTTTACTACGGATACCCAGCGATCTCGCTCACCTCGAAAACCAACGAAGAAACAAACAAACATGTTCTAGCAGATAGAACTTCACAAAACTCCACTTCTTCAACACAAGAAGAAACACTTCGTTCGTCAATAGAATGCATTCAAGGTGGACTCTCAGTATCAAGTGAAATCACATTCGATGTCCTGGAAGCTTGCATCAGTCAATACTGCGTGTTTGCACAGAAAGTCAGAGACCAATCTATCATCTTTCCAAACTCTGTCATCATGTATGACTACACGGCTTCAATTAATACCTGGACGGATGGAAAGCTTGTTCAAGCAACACGACTATCTTGCAAAGCACATCCAATATGTGAAACACTACACTGCATCTTTTGCTGGGAACGAATGTACAATCCTCAATGTTGGACAACTGTGCAGATTATAACCATCATTTGTTTTGCCATCATAATCATCATTTCACTACCATGGTTTTGCTTACTTTGCAAGATCTCCTGTCTCCTGGTACGAGTGACTTGTTCCATTTTCTCCACAATGAACCCTTTCACGCGACTAAGAAGATCTCTGTGCCGAAAACCACCAAACCCAATGATGTACACCAATTGCCGGAAACGACTTCGCAGTCGGAAATCGTCCAACCTTTGCGTCATCTGCCTCATAGCACTCATCCCACACACAGACGGATGCTCGCAGGTCATCTCGATAAACGCCCACGAAGAAGTATGTACAATCACGGAAAATGCCGAAACGTGCACTTATAACGAAGCTACGGTAATCACACTGCAACCTCTGCAACAGGAAACTTGTCTCGCAATCAAAGATCGCAGCAACAAACTTGTTGCAGTAGTTTCACTCAAAGTGGACAACATCCAGTTCCGATGCCAGAAGAATGCCGAATTCTTTACAAGAGATCATAAATTAGTCTCAGAATCCATTCATCGGTGCTATCTTGCGGGTAGCTGCGTAGAAAACGCCTGTGAGAACACTTCACCTTCCGATCAACTGAAGGAATTCTCACACACAGCAAACAACAGTCCTGGATACACCTTTTGTTCACAGAGTTGCGGATGTATAACTTGCGAGGGATGCTTCTTCTGCCAGCCAAGCTGTCTTTTCTATCGCATCTACGCATTACCAACTAGCCATACCATCTATACCATTTTTAACTGCCCAAGCTGGGAAACAATAGTGACGGCCGAAGTTACAATTCGCCAAGAAGACTCAGCAATAACCAATACACTCCAGCTTTACCCAGGACAAACTACGACGTGGAATAACCTGAGATTCAGCCTCATCGGTACCATCGTCCCACAACTACCGATTTCGTCATCGACGTTCATGGAAACCGATATGGGCATTTCCATAATCAAACCTGCTCATAAAGGACAACTTGCAACGCACAGCGCAGGTCAGCTCCAATGCTCAACCAAGCAGCACGCCGAACAATTCAAGTGCATTTTCGCGAGTAAAGCCTGTACATGCACCCACGGTCTCCGAGAAGCCTCCTGCTTGTGCAGCCCTGGCGACATGGAAGAACTCATGAAAGCTTCGCCTTTACCACTAGTTTCAAAGAGTTTCATCATCCTCTCACGCGAGGCGCCGGCGCCGAGGTATCACTCTACTGTCGAAGCAGTGAAGGACAGGCAATCGCAAATATAGAATGTCCGACGGAAAATCAAGTGGCCCTATGCACAGCCAATGGCCACCTAAACAAGCTCGTCTTCCACTTCGCGACCTCCATAATTTCAACAGAGTGCATCGCGTCTTGCCCCGGATTGACTGTGAGGTTCACAGTCAAAGGCACACTGCAATTCGTCGACGATAATCTCCTTGAAGGCGATACGAAGACGGAAACCCTCACGCGGAACACTCCAAAGGATATATCGTTCTTGGGTGATCTACCTGATTTGGTGATAGATGTGTTAAGTAAAATTCCCAATTTCTTCTTTAATACTGTCCTCTTTAGAATTGTACTTTTGATNAAAATGAATTAGGCTTGGTGTTTATTGTTCTGTGTTTATCAGGTCACCAGCCTGATCGTCCGGCTAACGCCGGACTCCCAGTCTTCTTGTGGTGCTCGCTTCGCTCGCATTGTTTTAGTATGGCACATTCCTCACACCACGTCGGCCACTCCTCACCCCATCGTTACTCACGTTTTTCGTATCTTTCCGTTTCTCGGCGTCAAAGCACCCATTCCATGGCTGCAGACAGGCCAACTAACTTTTTTTTCTACTATGCATGGCAGCCGAAATACTCCGCATCCAGATGAAGAGAGAAGCTAAGACACGGTAGAGGCACTGCTGTACTCTAATATTTACCGTTAACTCACTGTATGTAGTTGGACGCAGGGAAACCGATTCAGCAATGGTAGCATATTCCTAAATTTCTGGATCACGGGCGCACCTTCCCAAAGCATTGGATCAGTATCCAGGCGTCTCCCCACTTTTGGACGCCAGCCCATCCTTACCACACAGTTGGACCCAGCTCCAGGCATTTCCCCACTTTCGGGCGCTGGCGCACCCTTATCGTACCGTGGGACCCAACTTCTGGCGCTTCCCCTCTTTTGGGCGCCGGCTTCTCCTTATCACACCATGGAACCCAACTCCATTCTTCCATCCTGTCTCCCGCCCTTCTTTTTCCTCCGCTTGTCTCTGGAACATACCCACCCGCATCCTATCTTGTGTATAACCTGATAAACGCAGACCAATAAACACCAACTCTCACTCATTTTCACTGTGGTGTAAACAACTGTTGGTCTTCCAAGCGACGGAAAGTGGACCGAAACACCTGCAGATCAAGGTAAAAATCAAAATTTGCAACCTTTTCGTACATAAGTCGACGCGCTGAACACGATGGTGTAATTCGTTTTTGACGACATTGGCTGGTTCCCGTGCACACACACACACACACATGAACTGTCAATTAAGTAATAGTAGGATATGCAAGATATGATGAGGGTGGGTATGTTTCAGAGACAAGCGGAGGAAACAGAAGGGCAGACAGGAAGGATGAATCGAGATGGGTCCAACGGTGTGATAAGGACGCGCCGGCGTCTAAAAGCGGGGAAACACCTGGAGACGGGTCTAACGGTGTGATAAGGGTGCGCCGGCGTCCAAAAGCGGGGAGACACCTGGAGACGGGTCTAACGGTGTGATAAGGGTGCGCCGGCGTCCAAAAGCGGGAAAACACCTGGATATGGGTCCAATTGTGTGATAAAGGTGCGGCGGCGTCCAAAAGCGGGGAAATGCCTGGAGATCGGTCCAACGGTGTGATAAGGGCGCGCCGGCGTCCAAAAGTGGG
Source organism: Ancylostoma ceylanicum (assembly GCA_000688135.1). Taxonomy (NCBI): domain Eukaryota; kingdom Metazoa; phylum Nematoda; class Chromadorea; order Rhabditida; family Ancylostomatidae; genus Ancylostoma; species Ancylostoma ceylanicum. The sequence continues at coordinate 193,008 of JARK01001556.1, forward strand.
GAAATGCCTGGAGACCGGTTCAACGGTGCGGTAAGGGTGCGCCGGCGCTAAAAGGTGGAGCAGCGCTTGCAGCCAAGTCCAACGGTCCTCTATAAGTTTGAAAGACGACATCCTACTGTTGCACAACTTCAAAGCGCGAGGTTGCGAGAAACGGGAGTTTTCACAAAAGTAGAATGACCGGCGTGGTGGGAGGATGATGTCACATACTAGCAACGCGAGCGAAGCGAGCAAGAAAAGAAGCCTGGGAGTCCGGCGTTAGCCGGACCACCAGGCTGGTATCCTACAAAATGGAGCAGTTCATTATTGATGAAGGCGCAGCATGGAGCTGGTTTAAATGATAAACTTCTGATGATCTCTTTGCAAACCTCCGAGGACGGCGACAAGAGCCAATGCGTGACACTGCAATGACGTTTTCCCAAAAACTCCCTTAGACACACCAATTATCATGACTTATAATAACGGGCTTAGTCTGTGTGTCACGTGTGTGTGTGTGTGTGTGTGTGTGTGTGTGTGTGTGTGTGTGTGTGTNACCTCACGTCCCCTCCTGCGTGTTCCACCCCCATTTGTTTCTGAGCACACCGCACCGTCCTTTTTTATGTGCTCAAGCCGATTGTTATCAATGGATCACTCACAACAAACAGAGTATGATAAACCATTCCCCGTGTTCATTCAAGATTGAATCGGTTACATATAGCAACAGTTAGCTATTTCACTCGAGAAAATGATAAAATTGCTCTGAGAGACGCAAGCAGTCCTCTTTGATGAATCCATTTTTATGGGGGAGGGCATTTAGGGGAAACGGAGCGAAAACTAGCTTGACCATAGTTTCACTAAAATGGATGCGAGGTGAAGTCATGCGAGCGAAGCGAGCATAAGGAGAGGTCTGGAAGTCCGGCGTTAGCCGGACGGCCAGACTGGTATATATATATATATATATATATACGTCTGGCCGTCCGGCTGACGCCGGACATCCAGAATTTTCTTTATGCTCGCTTCGCTCGCATGACTTCACCTCGCATCCATTCTAAATAGAAGAATTATGGGCATGCAGATTCTGCTCCGTTTCCCCTAAATGACCTTCCCGTAAAAGTGGACTGACAAAAGAGAACTGCTTGCGCCCCTCCTCAGAGCAATTTTATCATTCTCTCGCGTGAAATAGCTAATTGTGATCATATGTAACCAATTCAACCTGGAATGGACACGGGAAATGGTTTATCATTCTTTGTTTGCTGTGAGCGATCCATTGATAGCAATCAGGATGAACATATAAAAAACGACGGACCGGTGTGTTCAGACACAGATATGGGTAGAACACGCAGGAGGGGACGTGAATGGCATGTGTGATATGATAGTTCCTGCTTAGGCCGGGCATTTGGCACTCTCTCTCTCTCTCCCTCTCTCTCTCTCTCTCTCTCTCTCTCTCTCTCTCTCTCGCTCTCTCGCTCTCTCTCTCTCTCTGATTTTAGGTGTCAGAGGACAATTAGAATAAACGTAGACCTAATTAAAAGCATTTTCGCGCTACTCTACACCGGCGCACCTCTCCTCCATCTGTCGAGCCGTTCGCAGGGGTTTGCACGCTTCTGGACGCCGTCGCATGCTTACCCACCATTGAGCCCGTCTCCAGGTGTTTCCCCACTTTGAGCGCCAGCGCAGCCTTATCACACCGCCAGACCCATCTCCCCCCATTTTGAACGCCGGCGCAGCCCTATCATATCTCCGGACCCGTCTCCCACCACTTTGGACGCCAGCGCACTCTTATCACATCACCGGACCCGTCTCCCCCTCTCTTTGTACGCCGGCGCACCCTTATCATATCTCCGGACCCGTCTCTCCCTCCCCCCCCACTTTGAACGCCGGCGCAGCCTTATCATATCTCCGGACCCGTCTCCATGAGCTTCCTCACTTTCGGATGCCGGCTTATCCCTGTGGAATCAGTGATCTCACCGCTCACTGCTAGTTGCGCCCCCTCAATGGTGTGCACGCACGCACAGAGTCACAAATTTTCTGCAATACAGTGCGTTTCATAATTATAAGATCACCCTCGAATTTTGGGCTTTCCAGGGAAGCAGCAATCAGGGGAGTTTCCTGCTATATTTGGTGAATTCCCCAGCTGGGAAAACCGTGGTAGCCAAAATTTCGTTTTCCTACCTGTTACCTTGGTGCTTCTATGAATATTTTTTGTTTTTAATACCGTTTCATAATTATAAGATCACTTCAAGAAATTAAACAATTCGCCCAAAATGAAGACTGATTCTGTACACCTACGTGGCCGAGAGGGTGAGTACGCAGCAAAGATGCAGGTTTAGCAACCCCCCTTGGTCGTCTGTCTTCTTCTGACGAAGAAGGCCAGATCAAGGCTCTCTAAAATGATACCCTCAGTATCCCATCCATTGCTGCACAGATCTAAGGTTTGTTTTGTGTGTAGATAAGGTTGTATGCCACTGTCCGGTGCCTCCGAATCTGTTGCGAGCTTTGCACGCCTTTGCACGGTCTCTGCTCGTGAGGAACGCCGAACTCTCAGATCTTCTTCGTGCAGTACCTCGTCTAAGAAGTGGATTCTGTCACATTTGGAGATCCACAATGCCAAGTCAGCTGTCTGGAGAGGCATAGGGAGCCGTAGAAACATTGCCAGAGAAGCATGAAGAGTCCCCCGAAGCATATCTGCCCCCTTATGGTGTCGCTATTGAATTTCACAGTGACGAACCTAGCGGAACTTCGATCAAAGTTGACGATGTTGCATTTTGACCGACTGTGTCACGAAATACTTATTGAGACGGTGTTTTCGGTTAAATACACATCCAGTTTTGATGGTTATGCAAGGTACGAGTGTCCCTGGCAAGATATATAGGGTGGTCCACATGAAGTGTGACGGGGAAAACTACCCATAACTTTACAGAAATCAAAACAAATGAGAACTATTTCCATTTATTTAGATGATAAAAAAATTCTCCACAGCATATCTCAGACCACTTTCGGAATGACCTCCTTTAGCTTCGATACAAGCATCCGATCTCTTCCGCAAATTCTTGAGAATGCGCGCTACCTTTTCCGGCGAAATTCGGTCTCGAGCAACCACCTGGGCTGTCTCCAGCGAACCTAATGACCTGTTTTTGAAAGAGCAGACTTTTTGCTCCAAGATAGATTAGGCAGCGAAATCCAGAGGGCTGAGATCGGGTGAGTTTGATGGCCAAACATCCTTCGTCCAGAAACACAGAAAATTGCTCCCACAGCACTTCATTGCATTCTTTTCGCCGTGAGCAGTTGCCCAATCTCGAAGAAAGGCCCACTCGATATCCATAGCCTTCTATTCGGTCCAAGGAATCACCACATACTCGAGGATCTGTTTCAAATGAAGTTCGACATAAATTTAAACCCCTTGTTGGACAAAAACCAGCTTAGCCTTGCCCAAATCCGATATTCCACCCCACACCATCATGGATTGTAAGAGAAGCGTTTTTTCAACCTTGACGGCTCTTGGAGATTCCTTCGACAAAAGTTCCAGCTGATTCTGCGCATTCCGAAGTGATTATCCCTTCGTCCGTGAAGGGAATTCGGCACAGCTTGTCACCGCGCGCAAGGGTCATCACCTTTCTGCATTTTTCTAATCTGGAGGCCTTCATTTCGTCTTGAGGCGTTGTCTTCTGGCGATTTTGTAGGATACAACTCTAGATCAACTCTGATCAGTCCTCACATGGCTGAACGACTTATTTTGTGATTCTTGGCCAACTGTCTGATGCTTCTTTCAGGATTTCGCCGCGGTTTGCTTTTGACGGCGTTTCGAAGGACAGGGGTCCTCGCAGTTCGATCGGGTCCTCCTCTCGGACAATTTTCAATCCCTCCAGTTTCTCCGAAACTGCTTATGACCTGATGTACTTGCTCCCGGTGCAGTTTGAGCGTCTTCGAGATCTCGGAATTTGATGACCCGCGTTTTTGCATGGCGACTACTGCTGTGTGATCCTCAAGCGATGCCATCTTTATGCGAAAACAGAGGATAAGACTGGTTCCTAAAGGGCTAAAAAACACGGCAGAAACGAATAACACAATGGAAAAGCACAAAAAAAAGCAATAAAGACGTCCAAGAATTGATTTTCTTTGGCCCGTCACACTTCATGTGGACCACCCTGTATGTAAGGATCTTGTCAACTTCATCTCAAGCAATTATGGCGGTGAGGTGTCATGGTCGCTAAAGGCATTCTGCCACACCTGCAGGCAGGAACAGGCTTTTATGGCATGCAGAATGGACTCGACATAACTGCAGACGATGCCAGAAGCACGTCTGCGGCCATTCTCGAATGAAGGGCATCGACAAAGCAACATTCTGTAACAGGAGGTCGGTGCGACCCACTTTACCCACTGAAAGATGGAGCAGTTTAGGTCGCGTAAGAGCGAAGTCCTGCCTTGTCCAGCATGTATTTCTAACCTAAACCTATCTTGCAACATCTAAAACACTTTTCCAGTTGTATTGACGCGAACAACCTCTGTTCAGATCAGTTGATTACTTGAAGCGAGCACTCCTGCAAGCTTGAAACGTTACTGACCCAATAACGTAAAGAAATTTTATTTCCAGTATGCCTCGATGATATTTCGAAATCGCTAACAAACGTGGACAGACTGTGTAATATTGCTTTCCCATGATTTCCATTTTTTCTTCCAAAAATTGTTCAATTTCATGGAGTGATCTTATAATTATGAAACGGTGTGAAAAGTAAGAAATATTTGTAAAAACATTAGGGTAAGAGGTATTGAAACGGAATTTTGGCTACAATGTTTTTTCAAAGCGGGGAATCTATCAAAAATAGCAGGAAATTCCCCTGATTGCTGCTTCTCTTGAAAACTCAAAACTAGGGGGTGATCTTATAATTATGAAACGCACTGTATATATAGAGTATGATATATATATATATATATATCTGTATATATAAAAATGAAAGTCTGTATGTATGTGTGTGTGTGTGTGTGCGTGTGTGTGTGTGTGTGTGTGTGTGTGTGTGTGTGTGTGTGTGTGTGTGTGTGTGTGTGTGTGTGTGTGTGTGTGTGTGTGTGTNGGTGGTAAAATGGTAAAAAGAAACATACATAAATATTTTGAAAAAAAAAACAAATACAACGGTAATAGCTGGCCGAATCAGTGTACGCTGCCAAGTCTGCCGTGCCCCCTTTGGATTTCCCAACCACCTCATCGGTCCCATCGTTTCGGAGGGACTGTAAGTTGGGGTCAACTGCTTGAGGCTCTCTTTTCTTTACATTTTTTTTCAAAACTGAAGTAGTTAAATGATCTTTACAAGTTATGGAATCATATAATCTATCTCATTGTTCCTCAGCGACGAAAATTTTACGACAGGCTGTCCTTTCGATCAAACCGAATTCCCGTCGAAAACAACGTGCACTCTTGAAGCCTCAGATGGCTGCGATGAAGACAGCTACTGTACACAACAAGGATGTTGCAGTAAGCACAACTTCATTATTCAAAATTGTTTTTGATTGTTTCTGCTTGGACACTGCAATCTTTCTATCTTAAAGAGAATGGAGGATTTTTCAACTTATACCAGAGCAATCTTTTTCCATACACATGGGTACTTATCGGCCGCAAAGATGATCTGTCAGTCAAAAAAAGGGGCGGGGGAGATATGACACTCGGCCGCTCTATGGAATTTAGAACACTAAAAACTTGTCTTAAATAACTAAAAACCAGCATGGCAGCTAACGCACCCAGATAACGCCAAAATTTCAGGCCTCATTTTTTGATGCTCGCTTAGTTCGCATGCCCTCAGTTGGCGTTTTCCCCACCACTGGGAAACCTAGCACCCACTTTTATTCCGCGATTGCTTTTTGCCACCTTTTTGTACTCAGCTCGATTTGAAGAAGACAGTTTCTGTTGTGCCCTTCGACGGTGGCTAGAAGACGGTTTAAAGGCAGCACCCACGATAATCTTCATCTTCGAGCCTTTGCAAGTTTTCAAATCTCAAGCATAGTCCCGACAATTCTGCGACAAAAATGGTGTCGAGAGTCACGGCTTACGCGAGATATTACAAGAAAAACTCCAGTACAACAGTACAAACCAGTCTACTGGTACGAGTTCTCCTGTTTTGCAGGCGTAGCATTGGAGCGATACTTGACACGGATCAGCTGTTTTTGCCTGCCGTCACTCAGTTTTTTCTATGAAACATTCTTCTCCGCGCTCTTTTCACTCCATTTCATCTGCTATTTTGCTCATAATTGCTTGGAAAATATTCAATTTTCACTTTTCAAGAGTTGTTTACCCTTTTCCGGCTCGTATCGTTTAACTGTTATCTCTAATTGTGAATTAGCGATATTTCTTCTTGTCCTTTGCCTTACATTTTCTTTTTTTGCTCCACAGATACATTTGCGCAGCTGTCATCCTTTCCTTCTGCTATTTCCATTTTCTTTTGCTCGAAAACACTGCAAATCCGGGTAAATACCCAAATTCGTCAAAAAACTACGTGACGACAGAGGCAGCATCATCGACTTTTTGGTCAGACCCAATCCGCGCAACTCGACCATTCCAATCTAACTCAGCGAAATAAGGACATTCAGAAATCGGCTTTTAGAAGTTTTAGCAAAACTGACCGATACCCTCGTGCTCATCGCAGTCAAAAACTTAATACTGTGCTAAAATCTCGATGACATGACAATGACAAAATTTTCGTGGGTGCTGCCTTCAAACAGCACGAATACACACACAGTTAGTAACACAAAAATGAGCTCTGTATATATATATATATATATATATATATATTAGGTTGTCCCAAAAATAATGGCCGTTTTGGAGGTGCGCATTCCATTGTGCGTAACTCCGTTCAAACTTGAGCTTTTCCTTTGAAATAAAAAGTATTATGATCAGAAATTTTAGCAGATTTTTGCAGTACAGTAGAATTTGTGAAAAGAAAAAAGCTTAAATCACTGGAGTCAACGAAGTGCGAAAGGACAATTTTCAGTACACATTGTTTCACGTGTATTTTCTAGAAGGAAAGCGGTTTTGCTGCAGGTTCAAAAGGATATCATATTAGGCAAAGGTGTGGCCAACACGATGTTACAAGGAGAGATATAGAGCCTCACTCAGAAAAACTTTGCTTGGTTGGGTATGAACCGGTGTGGATTTGCCCATCTCGTCAGTGGGAGTGTACTTCTTCGCCTCACCAAAACTAAGGCGTCCTCAACCGAATCTTGCGATAGAGGCCAAAATGGTAATGGGCAAGGTATCTGGTAAATTATACTCTTGGCCTGGTCCAGCTCCTGTCGAACACCTCGAGTAGAAATTCGTCTATCAGGAAGAGTTACCCTTTTCTGAAATGTCGAGATTTTTTGGATATATCCAGATCTCACCCAGTGATACAAGCAGGACAAAACTCCATTTTATAAGGCAATGTCTACTCATCACTAAAAGTAGCTCACTTTTCCGGAAAATTCCGCAGCAGTGTTTATTAGGGAGATTAAAGTAGATGGTGCCGCAAATTAAGTCCTGACAGGCGATGTTTTTGTTCAAAATCGACTTCGCCTGTACTTTCACCATATTTAGTTGCCAAGAAGACTGAATGGATACTGATTTAGTTGCATCCAACCTAGCTATCAACATTTTTGTGGAGTGTTTCAGAATTCTCGTCTCACCTCCAGAACTATGCTATCTTTTCTGAGAACTTTCATGACCATCACCTGTTCAAAGTTGGAAACTCGTACTGTTCCGGAAATGCTTCTCTAGTCATAGCCTCTGTGTGCTCACAACAGACTACTTGGCCAAATGCAGAGCCAACACCAAATCCGGCTTTTGTCCTAATAGGACGGAAAAATAGTCTAAAAAATGGTAGAACCCAAAAACCATATTTTGCCTCATCGCACAATGTCGTCTGCAGAAACCATAAAGGAGAGTAACTAAGAGAGGTTCTTTGGAGTGCAGATAGAGCAGCTCTTCCTTTTTATCATCGTTTAAAGCTTGCCTGTCTAGCTCCTAAAATAACGGTTTTATGAACTTCAAAAATTCATTACTAGATTGCGGCCATTTATTTTGGGACAACCTAATATATATATATATATATATATATATATACAGAGCTCATTTTTGTGTTACTAACTGTGTGTGTATTCGTGCTGTTTGAAGGCAGCACCCACGAAAATTTTGTCATTGTCATGTCATCGAGATTTTAGCACAGTATTAAGTTTTTGACTGCGATGAGCACGAGGGTATCGGTCAGTTTTGCTAAAACTTCTAAAAGCCGATTTCTGAATGTCCTTATTTCGCTGAGTTAGATTGGAATGGTCGAGTTGCGCGGATTGGGTCTGACCAAAAAGTCGATGATGCTGCCTCTGTCGTCACGTAGTTTTTTGACGAATTTGGGTATTTACCCGGATTTGCAGTGTTTTCGAGCAAAAGAAAATGGAAATAGCAGAAGGAAAGGATGACAGCTGCGCAAATGTATCTGTGGAGCAAAAAAAGAAAATGTAAGGCAAAGGACAAGAAGAAATATCGCTAATTCACAATTAGAGATAACAGTTAAACGATACGAGCCGGAAAAGGGTAAACAACTCTTGAAAAGTGAAAATTGAATATTTTCCAAGCAATTATGAGCAAAATAGCAGATGAAATGGAGTGAAAAGAGCGCGGAGAAGAATGTTTCATAGAAAAAACTGAGTGACGGCAGGCAAAAACAGCTGATCCGTGTCAAGTATCGCTCCAATGCTACGCCTGCAAAACAGGAGAACTCGTACCAGTAGACTGGTTTGTACTGTTGTACTGGAGTTTTTCTTGTAATATCTCGCGTAAGCCGTGACTCTCGACACCATTTTTGTCGCAGAATTGTCGGGACTATGCTTGAGATTTGAAAACTTGCAAAGGCTCGAAGATGAAGATTATCGTGGGTGCTGCCTTTAAACCGTCTTCTAGCCACCGTCGAAGGGCACAACAGAAACTGTCTTCTTCAAATCGAGCTGAGTACAAAAAGGTGGCAAAAAGCAATCGCGGAATAAAAGTGGGTGCTAGGTTTCCCAGTGGTGGGGAAAACGCCAACTGAGGGCATGCGAACTAAGCGAGCATCAAAAAATGAGGCCTGAAATTTTGGCGTTATCTGGGTGCGTTAGCTGCCATGCTGGTTTTTAGTTATTTAAGACAAGTTTTTAGTGTTCTAAATTCCATAGAGCGGCCGAGTGTCATATCTCCCCCGCCCCTTTTTTTGACTGACAGATCATCTTTGCGGCCGATAAGTACCCATGTGTATGGAAAAAGATTGCTCTGGTATAAGTTGAAAAATCCTCCATTCTCTTTAAGATAGAAAGATTGCAGTGTCCAAGCAGAAACAATCAAAAACAATTTTGAATAATGAAGTTGTGCTTACTGCAACATCCTTGTTGTGTACAGTAGCTGTCTTCATCGCAGCCATCTGAGGCTTCAAGAGTGCACGTTGTTTTCGACGGGAATTCGGTTTGATCGAAAGGACAGCCTGTCGTAAAATTTTCGTCGCTGAGGAACAATGAGATAGATTATATGATTCCATAACTTGTAAAGATCATTTAACTACTTCAGTTTTGAAAAAAAATGTAAAGAAAAGAGAGCCTCAAGCAGTTGACCCCAACTTACAGTCCCTCCGAAACGATGGGACCGATGAGGTGGTTGGGAAATCCAAAGGGGGCACGGCAGACTTGGCAGCGTACACTGATTCGGCCAGCTATTACCGTTGTATTTGTTTTTTTTTTCAAAATATTTATGTATGTTTCTTTTTACCATTTTACCACCATAACCTTTCCTTTCGGTTTCTTTATTAGTTTTACTCCGAACGGCAAAATCGGTCTAGATTTCCATAGACATGATCGGCCTCATCGCTTCTCACAGACTATAAATGACATGACATTGTTTTCAGAACTCACTTGTTCCTACAGCTTTGAATTCCGATTCGCAGCAAACGCTTTTCTGAAAGCATGTCGTTTAGTTCATGTCGTTTATTTGTGGATGAGTTTGATAAGATGCACTGTAGGATGGATTAATCAACCTTCGATTTCACTACTGCGATGTTTATGAAGAATCTTCGAAATTCCATTTCTGGCATTTCCCAAAACATGAGCTAATAGAGAATAATTGTTTAGTAACGGCTTGGAGAACTTTTCTCCATTGTCTTCCACCTTTCCCATTTATTTGACGCTGGTGGGACGATCGCTTATAGTGACAGATTTACTCAAAAAGATCATCATCAATTCGATGGTCGGCAGGTAGTAGAAGCGATCTTTTTTACCAGTTCTCGGAAGAAAAAGTTGAGCAAAGTTGGTGGACCATGGATCTCCCTATTAGAGGGATCACAGCCGGTTAGTCGCGAGTGGATTCAGGGGATGGACTCCCTGTCTCTGCAGTATCGGAACCATTCATACTTTCTGTCAGTGCGTGAGTCTGTTCATGCATGCGTGCGTGGGTGTGCTTGCGTGTCTGCGGATTGTATCCTGCACATCTATCCGATAAAAGCGCTACATTCAAGAGACTGGGAGGTACAAGGGAGGCGAGTCGCCTCCAACAAATAAGCTCCATCGTCCACTCCCATGAAGCTCGGCTAACTCCCCGTTGAAACTCTACCCCAGCCCCCACGGGGGAACAGAGCCCAGCAAGCTATTCCCTGTGGATCATTTTCTATATGCTACACACAGCAATAATAAAGAGTGTTTCCACAATCTCGGAAGTCACTGGTACGGAAGCATCAGTGAGGACGAGGTTCGAGGGATTATCTAGGCTGCCTAAAACGAGAAGGACTATGATGACGATCTGTACTTTCAACGCACGGACGCTTGCATCGGAGGCTTCCATTGGGGATCTGATGGTGCAGGCCAGGAAGATCAGGTACGACGTTATCGGACTGACCGAGACGAGGGGGCATCGGCCGCTGAACGCCACCTTCGATACCGAAGAAAAACTGTTCCTTGGAACCTGCGATAGTGGAGGAGTTGGCGGGGAGTCGGTGTCCTCGTCAACACGAACTTGGCCATGAGCATCGATTCTTTCGAACAACTAACTACCCGAATCGGACGTTCGCGACGGAGGAGATGTGGATCAACGCCGGCCCTGATAGTCTTCATCGCCTACGCTCCAACATCCAGCTACGGTGAAGACGAGATCAAGGCCTTCTATATGGACTTGGAGAAGTTCTACAGGGAAGACCACACATTCTATAAGGTCATCGTTGGCGACGTCAGAGCCAAGATTGGCCCAAGAAGAACGCCTGAGGAACTTCACATCGGTACCCACGGCCTACAGTGGAACGAACAGGGAGTGAGGCTCTCCGAGTTTATCATGACGATGAAGCCCATCCATGGTAACTCACAGCTCCAGAAGCCAACTCCCTACGATGGACGTTTGAGTCGCCCAGTGGAGAGTACCATAACGACCACATCATCGTTAACCGAAGGTTTTGCCTGACCGATGTCGGTGTTGTACCAAAGTTCTACACCGGATCAGACCATAGCCTCCTTCGCGCAATATTCTTCTTTTCGTGTAAAGGAGAGAAGTAGTAAGTAGTACAAGAAGAGAAGTCCCGAACCATCCATAAACTGAGATCTCTTCACTACGTTGGCCGGCTTTTGGGAAGATACCGTTGTCGACAACATCGATGTAGAGTACGAACGGCTCATTCAGCATCTCCGTGACAGTGCGAAGAAAGCCGGGTTCGAGAACAACCGAGAGACAACTGTCCCATGAGACCTTCGAGCTGATACGGCAGCGTGGAGCAGCGATAGCCGCAGGCAACTATCAGCTTACGTCGAAGCTCGCGAAACGGTGCAGAGTGTATTGGCGTCAGTGTCGGCCGAAGCCGCAGAGGCAGGTAGAGGCATCCGCAACACCCAGCGAGACTTCGCCAACCGTAAGACCAAGATGACTGCCCGGCGCCCAGACGGAACGACCTCTTCATCTAGAAGGGTAATGGAGAATGTCATCTACGACTTCTACTCGGAGCTCTTCGACTGCCATGTCCACCTCCCTCCACGCCATCTCAGGGAGGATGGATTTGTCATCCCGTCGGTTCTCTCTTCCGAAGTCCGACATGCCATCAAGTCGGTGAGGAATCGTACAGCGCCCGTTCCCGATAGGATTCGACCCGAACATCTGAAGAATCTACCGACAACTCTTGTGAACACACTTGCTAGACTCTTCACGCGGTACCTGTCGCAATGCAAGGTACCTAGCCAATGGAAGACCAGCAGGACTGTGCTGCTGTACAAGAACGGAGATCCGCAGGACATCGGCAATTATCGCCCTATCTGACTACTATTCGTAGTCTACAAACTCTTCACGCGAGTAATCCTTAATAGGATTGAAAGAACACTAGACGAAGGATAGTTATGCGAGCAAGCAGGGGTTTCAGAAAGGATTCAGTACGATCGACCATATACACACCGTCACCAGGCTCATTGAAGTATAACGAGAGTACAAGATGCCTCTCTGTCTCATGTCCATCGATTTGAGGAAAGCCTTCGACACCGTTGAGACAGAAGCAGTCTTGGAAGCCCTGATCAATCAGGATGTACCGACTCTACATCAGGATATTTCGTGAGCTCTATAGCAACTTCACGACCAGAATCTCGCCATTCTACGACGACAACACCATCGACGTCAGGAGAGGGGTTCGACAAAGTGGCAGGAGAGACTGTGTCGCCGAAATATATTCACCGCCACCCTCGAGGACGTCATGCAAAGATTAGAATGGAACAACATGGTTGTGCGAGTTGACGGCCGGCTGCTACACCATCTTCGCTTCGCTGATGACGTCCTTATAACACCCAAAATCTGTCAAGCGGAACGTATGCTGGCCGGTCTCGAACTGAATCTAACGAAGACGATGTTCATGAGGAATGGACGGGTCCGGATGCCCCATTCTCGCTCAACGGAACGACCATACACGAGTGCTCCAGCTACGTATACCTAGGTCGGGAAGTCAACATGATTGACCTCGCTCCAAAGCTGGGCAGGAGGAAGCGAGCGGCTTGGGGAGCCTACAAGACGTAGTGAAGAAGACGTAGTGAAGAAGGCAAAGAACACCAGGCTCCGTGCCCACCTCTTCAACACAACAGTCCTCCCTGCTTTGACTTACGCTTCGGAAACTTATGCCTTATGTAAGCAGCATGAGAATGCGATCAGCGTCATCGGAAGCCCCATCGAGAGTGTGCTGCTAGGAGTGACCCGTCTCACGCAAGTGGTCCTACCCTACGTCAACAATCGAAGATCAGGGACGTTGCCGTGTATGCCAAGTTGAGTAAGATCAGGTAGGCCGGACACGTAATGCGCCTGAACGACCACCGTTGGACGAGAGCCGTCAGCGACTGGACTCCGCGGAACGCAAAGCGCACGACAGGAAGGCCACCGACCCGATGGTCAGACTCCTTCACGAAATCCATCAAGGAACGATATGATGCTCTTCGTGTCTCTCGAACGGACGGAACGCATTGGACTACCCTGGCACGTGAGAGGGACAAATGGAAGGATTACTAGCGCCCGCTCGGTATACTCGACGATCAAAGGGAGTCAGGGTGATCAAGGTGATCAAAGTTGGTGGAGTTATTTGGATAATAGTTTGAGTGAAGCTGTCAAACTCGCTTCGCTTTCAGCGTGATTGAAACTTACAGTGCACAGTGTGGCGTAGAAAAACCCAATGGAATCAACATCCCGGTATTTTCGTGGAATATGATTGTATTCTTGTTTTCAGCGTATTGAGGAACGTCACTGCACATGTTCTCCTATCCCCATACAAAAAGGGACGAATAAATGAAATCGATGAAAACAGAAGTTCAAGTGCGAAGCGCTAGGCGCACTTGTATTAAACCTTCAATGCAGATTTTCGTTCCCGCCAAATGCAGTGATCCAAACCGCAATTTCAGGACAAAACAACTACAAAATAGTTTTAACAACGGTTTTCTCATCTGCTCATACTAACAAGGGAAGGATACCAGATGTCTGTGGGTTTTCAGTGTGAATCGCATGCCACTATATAGAATCGGGGACGCTGATTCTAAATATGTTGTCCTCTGGTGCTCTAAAGCAAAACCAAAGAAGTTATGAACAGTTTTCCGTTGCACCCCATATCACCCGAACAAACGCTGCTTGGACGATAGTGACCGCACGCGGGGGTGTAGTGATACGTTGCTCACTCTATATGATAACATATACTGATCCCTTGGCAGCAAGGAAGAAGTTATGAGAGATTTTCTGCGCCGTGCTTACATCATTTTGAGCCACCGCTTCCGTGATGGAGCCGGTGGTGCTTCGCGGTGTAACGGTCAGTCTCTCGCTTTCCAGGGGAATCGATCCTGGTTCGATCCTCGCCATCGGCAAAGGTTTTGCATTTTCTCGACATGTTCACTATTTGCTCAAACTACTATTTCATTATACTATTTCAAGATTCTCCACATGTATTTGCACCTTTGTCGCGGTTGGCATCGTTCTGAATTGTATTCTTGGCTTTGCGTTTTTGACGCAACATGGATCACAGTCACGCCCTAAACCTTTATGAACATTCGTGGTAAGCTCCTGCGAAATGCGTAAAACAAAGAAGTTGTTCACAATGAGAGCAGCGAATAAAGAAAAGTTCACCACATCCTGCACATTCACAATACCCAATTGAATCGGTTGAGAAACAGTATTGAATGGGAGTTTCAAAAGGACCTGGATGTTCGTCAAAGTATCCAGCTGCATACCAAGCATATTTAAGAAAATTTCTAAAGCGAGGGGCACAAAGCTGGGCGTACACCAGAGACAAAATGCGAAGTATAGAGTCGCGATGGTGAATAGAGAAATCCAGATCATGTGCAATGACGTACGATGTGAATCTCTTATACACAGCTTTAAACGGTAGAAAAAAGTACACATCAAGAGGCTGTACCTGAGCAGTTGCGCCAGGGGGATGTTCATCACCTTCAATTGCCTTCCTTCTGGCACAACAGACTGAATTGCAACATGATCTCTGAATGGATTCCACGAATCAATTACAAGCAGCGTGGTAGCTGGACAACTTGGGGAGGCTAGGCATGATTCTATCCAATCTAGCATGAGTTGCTTGTTCATGATGTGTGTGCTATTGGCAGAACATTACGACGGATGAAACTTCTCCTTCGCTGATAGGTTCGTTTCTCACATGTCACCCCTGTTTGTTTTCTATGTCATTCGATTCAATTGGGTGTTGTGAATGTGCAGGATGTTGTGAACTTTTCTCCATTCGCTGCTCTCATTGTGAACAACTTCTTTGTTTTATGCATTCCGTAGGAGCTTACCACAAATGTTCATAAAGGTTTTGGGCGTGATTGTGATCCATGTTGCGTCAAAAACGCAAAGCCAAGAATACAATTCAGAACGATGCCAACCGCGACAAAGGTGCAAATACATGTGGAGAATCTTGAAATAGTATAACAAAATAGCGGTTTGAGCAAATAGTGAACATGTCGAGAAATTGCAAAAGCTTCGCGGATGGCGAGGATCGAACCAGGATCGATTCCCCTGGAAAGCGAGAGATTCACCATTACACCACCAAGCACCACTGGTTCCATCACGGATGGCGGCGGCTCAAAATGATGTAAGCACGGCGCAGAAAATCTCTCATAACTTCTTCCTTGTTGCCAAGGGATCAGTATATGTTATCATATAGAGTGAGCAACTTATCACTACACCCCCGCGTGCGGTCGCTATCGTCCGAGAAGCGTTTGTTCGGATGATATGGGGCGCAACGGAAAACTGCTCATAACTTCTTTGGTTTGCTTTAGAGCACCAGACGACAACATATTTAGAATCAGCGTCCCCGATTCCATATAGTGGCATGCGACTCACACTGAAAACCCACAGACATCTGGTATCCTTCCTTCGTAAGATACGCGTGAAAGACGGCCACTCGCATTTTTCGTGCATACCGAAAACCAAGGCATTTGCACGACGGCGGACCTTCAATTTCAGTTTCCTACTCGCAGATAGTATCGATACGAAGCAGTGTTATGATCCAAGGATGTCGAATATCCTTCGAGTCAATGATTACCAGCGTCATCAAAGGTGTTAACTGTGCACGGCAAAAGATTGACTTGAGCTATCTTCACCTGACTCGAGCTATCTTCACCCGCACAGCCCGGAAGGTTCACTTAAAAGCAGCACCCACTGAAATTTTGCTCTCACCGTATTCCTTGGTTTAGCTCTATATTGAACACGTAATCAGTGCCAGTGCGCACTTTGACAAACCCCATAGTAAAGGTGGTTTTCGTTACCGCCACGTTCGTTCGTACACAAATGGTGGCCGAGTTGCCCGGGCTTCAGTTGGAGGGAGATAGGATTGAAAGCAACTCTCTCTTAAGGAAAGAGATTTAATGTGAACAAAAACACTCATTCATTTCAAGCTAAAACTCATCCCAATTTTATAATTTTTATATTTTTATATGCTTCTATTATATTGGGTTGGGGAATAAGTTCGTGCGCTTTTTTCAATTGAATATTTTATGGTGATTTGGACTTCAACTGATTGCAAGTCATGAAGTGTTTTGTAGCCCTTGCTTTGCTCTTCAACCGCTTGGTATCAATCGTGGATCAAATGTAGCTCAAGTGGGCAGGAATGTGAACTGCGTTTATAGAGAAACTTTCATTACTGAAAGGACACCATAGAAGTGGTCTCCCATCTTTGTACAGAACAAATTTCGTCTAGAACTTGCCCCTCGGTCGGGGCACCCCGTTTGTGGGACATAGAGACAATTATCCCCCTAGGGTCGCTCCAGATGTAAGGAAGAATCAGTACTGATGCTAACTCTCAACAACACGCAAGTTCTTCTAACACATTCCGTGCAAAACCCTAAAATGCTCAAGGTGAAGTGATCGTGCACATTGGGCACGCTCGACTTTTCTGCCCAAAATTTGACCAAACTGACTACCAAAAATCTCGGATGTGGGGATTTCCACTACTGCCTACGCTACTGGTCTGGAGAAGTCGTAAGCCACATGATTCATTAAGTTCCTAGTTCATTTCATAAAGTTTGATACAAGAGTTTCGGTCGCGGACTACATTTTGAGTAGTCTCAAACAACGCATTTTTCTATAGACATGGAGCTAAGGAACATAATTGACTCTGGCAGCATTGATAGAGAATTAAAAGAGCTACAGAAACCAATTAGTACGATTCATTCTGCTTTTGGAAAATGATGGTTTCTCTCCATGAAAAAGCGCACGAACTTATTCCCCAACCCAATATGTTCTGTACATATAAAAGTGAAAGTTTGTATGTAAGTATGTATGTATGTAATGAATAGAAATCGCGGAGAGTGAACCGATCTGGACCAAATTTTGCAGGCAGGTCTACCATGGGCCGGCGGAGGTTATAGGCTACTTCACGAGGGAAATTATCGATTAGCTTATCTATTATATCGATTTTGTTGATTTTTCGCTGTTTTTGCTCTGCGAGAACATGCCTATTAGGGTTCCTCAGTACGCAAAACACGAATATGACAACCGTTTTGCACCAAATTATTGATTTGTTGATTTTATCGATTTTTTCCACTCTCGTTCTGGGACAGGCAAGGACGTGTCTACTAGCGTTCTCCAATGCGCTGAGCACGAATATGACAACCATTTTGGGCTAGGGCATCGATTTATTGATTTTATCGATTTTTTCCACTTACGCCCTGGGACGGGTGAGAACATGTCAGGTAGGGTCCTCCAATATGTCTGACACGAATATGACAATTACTTTGCAAGAAAGTACCGATTAATTGATTTTAACGACTTCTTCATGCTCGAGGAGGTGAAAAAAAGGTTAACGAGAATATTTGACATGGTGATCACCGAAGTGATGAGCCCTTCAAATGGATGAATTCGTATCCTAATAAACCGCATCAGCGAGAAAAGCTCGGGGTAGTAAAACTCCCGAGCGGAGCCGGGTATGCCGTCTAGTTATAATATATGTTTACTAGCGCACCTTCGGGATGCAAGGAAGTGGGGTGGGGCAGCCACTTGAGGGTCGTGAAGAAGCTTCAACTCAAGAAATCCTCACAAAATTAACGAAAGAGCAAAACAGTCATTAAATAAGCTCAAACACAGAGCTCTCCTCATGATTCTCCACCAATCTTGCCGCCCTGCTAAAGTTAGCCTTCGAGTTTTTTTTTCTGTTGCTAAACTTGCTTGACAAGTTTCATAACACACAGGTAACTTTCCAATGCATCAATATTCCACCCGTTTTTTTTTCGTTGCTGCACTTCTTCATGCGTACGAACCCGCCATGGGCAGTTACTCCCAGCTCTCCGCGGGAGACTCCTTCAAAGGACTCTAGCAGCTGTGAACTACAGTAGCGGTCAATATGATATGATCAAAGGCACTGTTGAAGGCAGAATCTCGGACTATAACTCAACTATAGATTGAGCTATTCGGATGAAATTTGAGGATATGGTGAGAGTTCAAGTGTTCTTTCTTTCCGCTGCTTGACATTGGCACAAACTGCTTCCAAGCAGATCTACCGCGTTCCATGTGCAAACTCACTGTTTTATTAATATCATGGTTTTTCGACTGTATCGCGGCATGTCGGCTCCGGAAGGAATTATTCTAAATCGTATCAAAAGCAATTTGCTCTCATAAGTTGCGTTCCATGATTCTTCTTTTCACACAAAAAAGTGGGCTTGTCAAAAAGTCGTGTAAAAGCATGAAAAAGGAATTTTTGTAATTCCAAAGAAAAAACATAGGTCCCGACGTTGAATATTTGTATGATGTCCACTACTAGCAACTATCCTGGTTTTCAAATGAGAGCTGTATTGCTGTTCATATGTTTAAGATATAATTAAACCGATTTTTGGTTATTTCGATTATTTAATTTCGCCCTCCTGTTTGAGCAGCAAAGAAAGCGCAGCAATAGCATTGTGGTGGAAATAATAGGCAAATAAGTGCCAAATCTGTATCAACTCTTCCTTTCTCCCAGTAGTTAAAAATTGAAATGCTGGACAAAATCCATGAAATCCAGGAAAGTTGAAGTATGGTCTCAACAATTCACTTTACTTGAGTCAGTGTCAGTGCTAAGCTGCCATTGAGAGGCACTCATGGAGTATTAATACATATGCAAATTTGGGTTAGATAGCTCAACGCAGAAGCGAGTTATAGCAAGAGACTTCCTAGCCTTTATGGCTCTGATCATATCATTATGATCGCTACTGTATCTCCTATAACCGAACACACTGCGAATAATGACACGGAATCTTTAATAAAGCGCCGTAAGCCCCAAAATAGCAGGCATAGGGGGTCATGATGCGGCGGCACTCATAGACAATGGTAGCCCTTATGTGCAGATTGTGAGACGGCTGGCCGATTTTTACGGACTCAGGCACGCTTTTCTTTTGGGACCCTCAACCTATGACACTCCGACATGGACGCGATAGTGGTTCCGTCATCGTCTTTATGGCTTGATGACGAATACAGGTCGCGGTAGGACCCGCGTCTTTCGCTGGCAGTCCGCGCCCTCCACGGTGACCCCGGTGGCAGTGGCGCGCTCGTCCGCGCCCTCCACGGTGTCAGTGACGTGAATCTCTTCGTGAAAACGCCAGGATACGAGTCCAGCAATGGAATAAGTGTCTGCCTTGTCCCAGTAATGCGGAGAACAGCAGGACACAGGTCCGGCGATGAAGGACGGGTTCGCCTTGTCCAAGTAGTGAGAAAAACGTCAGGCTACGGGTCCTCCTTAGCCGTAGCAGTGCGCAAAACGCCAGGATACAGGTCCGCGGATGGCGCAGTGAGTCCACCGAATGAGGATGGGTCCACGATGCCCCATTCGTGAGGAAATCGATAGGATACGGGTCCCCGATGGAGGAGTGATCACTCAAGTTGCGATTGCTGTAGAGATACTCGAGCTGATAAGGGTTTGATTGGGAATCTCAGAGGAGGTGGAGGTTGCCTATAGAGACATAAATGACAATGCGGACGGAAGTTCGCAACAAAAGTATGAATATGAGCACAACTGAGCGCTGGTACCGATTTTAAGAATTAACGGATTGGCTGCGTAGGACTAATACTACTCCAAACACTGCCATGTGAAAGCGAACCCCCCCCCCCCTTTTTTTTTTGATGGACCTGCCGCGTGACTCTTTTCCCGCAACCGAACCGCTTTTCTTTTCTCACTGTTGGAGCATGTTGGGCCCATCCTCCACCGGTGGACTCGTGTTCCGGCGCTTTCCTCACTCCTCCATCGGGGACCCGTATCCTGGCGTTTCCACCACTATTTGGAAAGGGCGGACCGGTACCCTGGAGTTTCCCTCACTACTGCACCACGGCGGACCCATCCTCCATCGTCGGGTCAATATTCTGTCGTTTTCCATACTACTGCGCCACGGTGAACCCATTCTCCATCGGAGACCCGTTTTCTGTCATCCCCCACACAACGGGGCCACGGCGGGCAAATTCTCCATCGGAATCCCGTATTCTGTTATTTTCCTCACTGATGGGTCATGGTGTACTCATTCCCACTGGGTGGACTCGTGTTCTGGCGCTTTCCTCACTCTTCCATCAGCGGACCCAAATCCTTCCGGTTCTACCACTACTTTGCCAGGGCGGACCGGTATCCCAGTGTTTCCCACATTATCGGCCACGGCGGACCCATCCGCCAGACCCGTATTCTGTCGTTTTCACCTCTGCTTGGCCAAGGCGGACACGTATCCCTGCGTTTCCATCACTGCTTGGCCAAGGGGCTCCACAGTCGGATGCGTATTCTGTCATTTTCCACACTACCGGGCCATGGTGGACCCATATCTCATTGCTGGAACTGTATCCTGGGGTTTTCATGGAGGACCGCACCGGTGACGCGATCCCTTGGTTGCTCAGAACGCTTTCTTATCACTTTCGGGACAAAATCAGGTGCACCGACGGGAGACATCATTTTGGTCTTGTTGCGGAATTAACCGGAAAATGGTGCGGGTTTGATATTGCCCCGTGGTAACCCTTGTCAAATGAGGGGTATATAAGGGCCTCACTTCGCAGGTAGGCTTCAGTCTACAACAACCACAATTCCACTGGGTGAAAGGAACTGTGGTGAGACGAACTAGCTTAGTGAATTACGAGGTGGAGATAGATGGAAGGACAGTTCACAAACATGCGAACCAACTCCGCTACTAGGACAAGTAGGAAGGTCACATGGAGAGGAATGAAAGCATAGTGTATAAAAAACATCTCTTTAATAAAGCGCTGTAAGCCCGAAAACAGCAGGCATAAGGGGGGGGGGGGTTATGGCGCGGCGGCACTCATAGACAATGATAGCTCTGATGCGCAGACTGTGAGACGGCTGACCGATTTTGAGGAACTCAGACACGCTTTCGTTCTGGGACCCTCAACCTATGACACTCCGCCATGGTTGCGATAGTGGTTTCGTCTTCGTCTTTAATGGCTGAATGACGAACTCTGTCTCCCATGACGAAGGCGAGAGTATAAGACGGTGCTTCCAGGGTTTCGCGGCGGGACCGGCGCCTCCCGCTGGCAGTCTCGAAGCCAACTGGTGAGACATTGTTTACGAAGTTCAGGCTACGCAATATACGGAGCATAACTACACCTCTACAACTCATTCGCACTACTTAAGGGGCTTTTCCCAGTTTTGACGCGTTTCGCCGCATCCTATGCTTAAACATCAAAACTGTGAAAAGTTCTTGTACAGTGAAACGACGAGTCCGCCCAAGTGGTCCGCGTCACACCCGGATTGCTTGATATCAGAAAGACAACGATGAAACGTGATACGCATAGTAGATATGATGACGTGGACTGCTCGCCAGCGTGGCTGCCTCGACCGCTTGGGCGGACTCGTCGTTTCGGATAGACGGTACACGTTCTCCCGTGGCGCGTCATTTTGCGAGCTCGCACTGCGGACTGCGGCATGAAACCTGAGCTCACCCTTCGTGGTAGTTATTTCGCTGTTTTACTTAGGTTTTTCTAACTATTTCACGGCATTTCAATGCTACATTTCCAGTCCTTTAATTGCGGCAACCTGCGATGTTTGCCGCAACTCTATCGCGAGTAGAAGTGCGAGAATTCAGCTCGCAGCGAGTGGTTTCTCGCGCCGCCCCGCCCCCGCAACCTGCTAAAAACTGTAAAAAAACCTTAACCTTTCCCTGGCCAGTGGTGCAGTCGTCCGCACCCTCCACGGTGGCCCCGCGGCAGCGGTGCAGTCGTCCGCACCCTCCGCGGTGGCCCCGCGGCAGCGGTGCGGTCAAGCGCACTCTCCCTCAGACATTCGCTCAGGAGTCCCGCCTGGCAAGACAATGACTCCCGCTCGGGGGTGAGCGGGAGTCATCGAAAACAAGATGCCTTCACTTATCTGTGAGAAATCTACTGGTGTTTGTCGCCTTTATCACTATACAGGGCATATCATGACTTATAATAACGCGCTTAGTCTGTATGTAAGTGTGTGTGAGTGTATATGTGTGTCAGAGCGTTACGAAATTCCCTGATTGGTCAGTGGTAGTGATTGCAAACCGTATTCTTCTGATACAGATAATATCTGACCGGGTATGGTGTGGTGCAGTCGAGTTAAGCAGTCGGGAAGAGAACAAGCAAGAGGTACGGGCAATAGGGGCGCCGGCATCAAAGGGTGGGTAGGCACAACGAGACGGGTCCGTCGCTGTAATAAGGGCGCGCCGTCGCCCAAAGTGGGGGAGACGGGTCCGGAGATATGATGAGGCTGCGCCGGCGTCCGAAGTGGGGGATATGGGTCCAACGATATGATAAGCGTGCACCGGCGTCGAAAGTGGAGGGGGGAGATGGGTCCGGCGATATGATAAGGATGCGCCGGCGCCCAAAGGGTGGGGGGGGAGAGAGAGAGAGAGACGGGTCCGTGGGTGTGATAAGGGCGCGCCGGCGCCCAAAGTGGAGTGTGCCGGGTCCGTGGCTATGATAAGGGCGCGCCGGCGCCTAAAGTGGGGGAGACGGTTTCGTGGCTGTGATAAGGGCGCGCCAGCGCCCAAAGTGGAGGAGACGAGTCCGACGCTGTGATAAGGGTATGCCGGCGACCAAAATGAGGGGAGCCAGGTCCGCCGCTGTGATAACGCTGCGCCGGCGCCCATAGTGGGGGAGACGGTTCCGCCCCTGTGATAAGGGTGCGCCGCCGCTCAAGGTGGAGGGAGACGTGTCCTCCGCTGTGAAGTGGGGAGACGCTTTGAAGAGGGTTTCACGGCGTGAAAGCGTGTACCGGGATTCAGAGGTGTGGAATCGCTTAGAAATATGAAGGAATTCACACATACGGGTCCAATCCTACGCAAATATCCTTTGCGGCTTTCTCTCATACATTCTTTTCTTCCTCCCCTGCACCTGCTTGCTCATCATCCCCTTCCCCACTCTCTGCCCTTTCCATTCGTGTCTGAATGAGCCACCCCCTTCATTCTGTTTACATGCAGCAGTAGACTCTTATCACTTAACTACCACAACAGCCAGCTAAACATAGATCATTTCAAGTGACCATTTGCACTGAATCGGTTACATCCAAATGCTCACAGCCTCCAGGGCTTACCATAGAGCGTCACTTCGTGGGGATGAGAGAAGGCCCGGCGGATTCGAAAGAGTTTCAGGAGACTACTTGAGAGGGATATAGGTACCCCGCGGGAGGTTTTCTGGGTTTTCTTTGCATTTAGTGTGAAGTATGCGAGCGAAGCGAGCATTAGTAGAAGTCTGGAAGTCCGGCGTCAGCCGGACGGCCAGACTGGTAATAAATATACGGGAATTCTGAAAATGGCGATATCTGCCTTCACACACATTCCTGACAAAAGCTTCTGCAACCAGTGAATTCGGCGTGCCCAAAAACCCTGTACCAGCGCCATTCAGTTTAAAAAAATGGAAAAATTAAATGTTGCACGTGTTTGGCCCCATCTTGCAGTGTATCATAATTATAGGAGCACCCTCAGTAGAAAAATGGATAAAATCTTCTACTCTCCCGGAATCTCCGGTCTCAAATTCACAATAAGTGATCATAATCACTCCTCAGTTGGGCCCTCAATGTGGCCATGATTGGAGCCTTCTGAGACGGAACAGGCGCAGGTATTGGCTCGTCACGTTGCAAACTTCAGCAATCGCAGGATTACCAAGCTTATTGTTCGGGATTCGAGCAACATCGGCGCCCTCATAGAAGATTTCAAGGCCCACGGTCAGAGTAGGAGTCCTGGCAGGTGTGAGAAGCCATAACAGTCACACTGATGTCCACAAACCATGCCGTTTTGGAACAACCGTCGTGGATGGCTGCGTTGTTGTGCTGGAGAATAAGCTGAATTCCTTTGCACTGGTTCTGGAAGAAGAGCTAGACGCGAAACACTTCACTGTAGTTGAATGAATTTACTTAAGTCAAAACAAAGGTGATGTAGAGTCGTCCTTTCCGACAGAAGCCGCTCCACGCCATGACTGTGTCACCCCCGAAATACCCCCTGCAGAAGAGCTGCAGCTCATTGCGGAGATCCCTCCAATTTCCATCTAGACTATGCAAGTTGAACATAGTGAACTTAAACGACATCAACTGGACACTATATCGTGAGTCCCAGAAAAACTATGCGTACTTTTGACCAGTCTGTCGCATCAAACCATCAGTCCTACCCGACGCTCTTCCTATGACGACAGCTTCCATGACCGTTCGAGTCTCTTTTTCAGACCGTAGGTGTCATGGGCTTTGCAACAAGGTGTCGGTGGTACTCGAATTCTGGTCAACATGCTTGGCGATCCTGCGACCGCTAAAGTAAGCAATGTGAGGACTCAGAAGGCTCCAATCCTTATCACATTGAGGACCTAACTGGGGAGTGATTATTTATTTATTTATTTATTTATTTATTTATTTATTTATTTATTTATTCATTTATTTATTTATTTATTTATTTATTTATTTATTTATTTATTTATTTATTTATTTATTTATTTATTAATAAGCACAAAGTGCGCTATACAGAAGGTGGAACTGAAGCACAAGATAGAAAATGAGGAGCTCTCCAGATACATTAGAAAGCATTTCAAGGTGTTGTGCACGGTAAGAGTGGCAGCACTTTCTCACAAAATTTCTGCTGTGCAAGATCTGTGAGGCGTCATTGCATCTCGCCCGTAACTGCTCCCAAAAACAGAGGATATCAAGCCATCCGTTTCTCCTTTAAACCTGAGAAATTCTCCTTTTTTGTGATACTTTTGCTCAAGTGGGATAAAATCCTAGGTTCCTTCTCTGTTGGTTCCTCGTAGTATCAGTCTCCTCCTTGTCTCATGATTTGCCAGCAGAAAATAAGGGATTCAAATTTCTAAAAAGAGATGAGAATAATAGAATGGAAGAGCGTGCATCAGGAAACCAATTTTAGGATAAGAATTAGCTGGAGAACTCCTCGCGCATTGAAAACTTTTATAAAAGCAACTGGCGATCAGAGTTTTTGTCATAGTTGTGTTGGAGTATATAGAGGTTCTGTTCTGAGACTGCAGGTTCTCAGACTGATGTTGCCACAAACAAATAGCTAAAAAATTTCAAATATCTTTGATTCCAAGAAGACGAAGGAAATTTAGTTTTCTTAGACTGGTTTTGAAAATAGAGGCTGATGGAGAACATAAGACATCATTCGGTAACTGACGAATCCACCTAGCACCACGCATGAATAAGGTACTGAAAATTTTAGAATTAAATCTACTGCTAATTTTCTTATAGTGCAATATAAACGTACCTGAGCGGCCACTACATGGTCTTAAGACCCAGTATTTACTAGCCCTAAGTTTTCATTTCATTCTTAAGACTTTATAGCAGAAAACAAGATCGTTAAACGTGCGTCGTTGCAAAAGGCTGTCAAGTTTGAATTTCTTGAGTCTATCATGACAAGCAGGAATTTGGTGGTGGTGATAGGAATTAAGTGAAGTTCTGTGCAGGAGCAATCTTGTAAAGGTCTGCTGCACTCTTTCTATGCTCTTTGTTGTTTCACAGTAGAGCGACTCCATACTTGCTAGCCATACTCAAGCAGGGGTAGCACGTAACATTTATACAATTTTATCAGCAGCGAATAATCATTGGAACGAATATTACGAAATATAGTGAACAGTGCAGCGAAAGATCTATTGATGACATGCCGAGTATGTGCATCGAAGGACAACTCAGAATTGAAATATTTACCCAAATCTTTAATTTCTTTACAATTCTTCAAGATCGTTCCATTGACAATGTACATGGGGTCACCTTTACCCACATGAAATACAAGAGAGGTTGAGAGGTATATCGAAAGCCCATACCAACATGTTTTTATAGAGAGGGACAAAGCATCGTGTATTTCCGAGTAGTTCTAAGAGTTGTAAGGTGCGAAAACTTTGATGTCATCGGCATAGATTTGTACTTTTACTAGCGGATGTGTGGAGAGTTTAGCGGGAAGGTCATGCGTGTAAATTAAGAACAATAAAGGTGAGAGAACCCCCTCCTTGGGGCACTCCGCTGTGACAAGGATAGGATTTAGAAAACGAATTGCCCACTTTTACGCACATACGCCTGTCAAATAAGTATCATCTAATCTAACCAATTAACGTATCTTTCACACCAACTTGCTTCAGCTTAGAAAGGAGTTCTAGATGGTTAGTTTTATCGAATGCCTTCGAAAGGTCAAATCAGATAATGTCAACCAGTTGACCATTATTGAGAGCACTAGACCATTCGAAGACACAGTCTACTAGTTGGGTTGTGGTAGAGGCACCGGATACAAATCCATGCTGTTCGGGCGGTATCAGATTAAATTTGGTGATATAACTAATAAGTTTATCTCGAACTATTCTTTCAAGTACTTTCACTGGAGTAGGTGTGATGCTTATTGGCCTAAAGCAAGAAATGTGAGTGACATCAGAATTCTTAGGAATGGCAGTCACAATGGCTTCCTTCCATGCAAGAGGGACTTCCAGCGACATGAGTGAGATATTTACTAGGATTGAAAGTGGTTCACATAATGAATCAGCACACTTTTTGTAAATTATTTGCGAAATCTCATCAAAAGGAATTGAGGTGGAAGGCTGCAGGCGCATAAGCAAACAACGCACAGTATGAGGTTGGATAGGTGACTCAGGAATCTTACTTCTTATTAATTGGCACTTCATGTGTGTATGTGTGTCTGTGCACGAGAACCAGGCCCCGCCGCCAAAAACTAACAGCACCATCGTGATCAGCCTGTCGAGTCATGTACGAAAATGTGGTAAATTTTGGTTTTTCCCTTGATTTACGGGTGTTTTGGGCCACTTTTGTCATATTCAGACATGTCAAGGACCGACTGTTGTGTTTACAACATTTGGGATGAATGAGATAAGCCCAGACACTATAAAAAGGGAAGAGATGGGTAGGATCTCTTTGTGTCGAGGAGGAGCAGCCAGGAAGGCGAAGAAGGACACGGATGAGGGGTGACGCTGTGGGGCTGGGCCAGCGCCCAGAAGAGTTTATAATGTTATGCAAAGGGTACACTTTTGCGGCAATGGTGTGCCGGCGTCCAAAAGCGGGAATATGCCTGGAGACGGGTCTAACGGTGGGATAAGGGTGCGTTGGCGTCCAAAAGTGGGAGAACTGAAAATGGGTCCAACGTTGGGGTGAGGGGCTCCGGCGTCTGAAAATGGGGAGTCACCTGGAGACGGGTCCAACGGTCCTGCACAAGGAAAGACGTCGCTCGCCTGTCGCACAGCTGTGGAAAGGGCGCCTCGGAGCCAAAAAGCTCGAAGGTGCAAAAAACGAGTTTCTATAAATGAGGAATGGCCGGTGTGATGTGAGAGAGATGCCTCATGAAGGCAAGGCGAGCGAAGCGAGCACGTCTCAGGCTGGTATCAATTGAATCGCAAGATGTTGGGGACAACTGGGATGTTTTTAGATCAGAACTACAAGAGAATACACTGGAAAAATACATTACAAGAGCATCAACCTTTTGATCATCATTCGTGAACACATTCCCGTTATCACCATGAAGGACAGGTAATTTATAGTTACCCTTAAGCTTCTGGCAAATGAAGGAAAAAATGAGTTCCTTGTCAGTATTTCTCGATAGGCGTCGTTCAAAATTAGTGTGGAATTTCTTAAGATCACGATCTATTAGGTTGTCCCAAAATAAATGGCCGCAACCTAGTAATGAATTATTAGAAGTCCATTAGTTTAGAAGCTGGACAGACAAATCTTGGACTATTACAAAGAGGAAGACCTGCTCTATCTGACTTTGAAGAGACTTCCTGACTTACCATGCTTAATAGATTCTGCAAACCACATTGTGCGATGAGGCAAAGTATGGTTTTCGCGCTCTCCCATTTATTACACTCTTTTCCAGCCCCAATGGGACAAGAGCCAGATTTGGTGTTAGTTCTGCATTTGGCCAGGTAACCGTGGTCTAAGCTCTTAGAAGCTATGACTAGAGAGGCACTCCCAGGGCGACACGAGCTCCCAAGTTTGATCGAGTGATAGTCATGAAATTTCTCAGAAACAAAAGCGTAGTTCGGGAGGCAGGGCGAGAATTCTCAAACAGTCCATAAAAATGCTAGCATCTAGGTTGGGCGCATTTAAATCAGTGGTAGCTCAGTCTTCCTGACAGCTAAATTTGGTGAAAGAATAGGCGAAGTGGATTTTGAACAAAAGCATTGCCGGACAGTGCTTGACTTGCGGCACCACCTATTTGAATCCCTCTAATAACCATTGTTACGGAATTTTCTGGAAAAACGGGGCATAATTAGTGATGAGTGGACATTGGTTAATAAAATGGAGTTTTGTCCTGCTTGTGTCGCTCAGGGAGACCTGGATAAATTCGAAAAACCTCGACATTTCAGAGAAATGTAACTTTTCCTGATGGATGAATTACTGCTCGAGATGTCCGACAGGAGCTAGATCAGGCAAAGAGCAGAATTCACTAAATGCCTCGCCTGTTAATATTTGGGCCTCTGTCTCGAGATTCGGTACAGGACATCTTAGTTTTAGTGAGCCGAAGAAGTGCACTCCTACTGGCGCGATGGGCAAAGTCATACAGGTTCACACTCAACCAAGTAAAATTTCTTTGAGTGAGGCTCTAGATCTCTCCTTGTAATATTGTGTTGGCCACACCATTGCCTAATAGAATATCCTTTTGAAACTGCAATGAAGCGGCTTTTCTTCTGGAAAATTCATGTGAAACAATGTGTACTGAAAATTAGTGAGAAGTTACCCGTTTTTCCATGTCACTCTCACGTAGGGCGCAAGAGGTTGATGTTCGAGGTGAGCCGTGGCGCAGTGGTAAGTTTCTTGCTCTTCAGGACCAACATCGTGAGTTCAGTTCCCTTCACAGTCTGGTGTTTTGCATTTTCCTTCCACGTACTATTTTCCTTTGAAAATCCATGCTATGCAGTTCTCTAGGGTTTTCCACCTGCATAATTATCTTTAGCACTATTCCACTTTCACGGTCCCAAAATCTTCAAAAAACCTTTTTGGCTGAAACTTTACGTAGAGGGGTTATTCGGGGTGCTGAACACAAATATCATGTCCATTTTGTACTGTAACGCCTTTTTTTCACGGTTACGGTGGGTATACTGTAGGTACTGTATGTCACGGAATCTCTTGAAACTCTGCATAGGGAGGTTATTTGAGGAGCTGATCTTGTTTATCAACATTATTTTGCGTGCCACCTTCGTTTTCTACCTGAAATTGGCATTTAATCTGAATTTCCTACCGTATCCCTACAAAAATAAGGTTGCGGTACAAAATGGACACGATATTCGTGTTCAGCACCCGAAATAACCCTCCTAGGCAAAATTTGAGAGTATTTCGTGATACACGGTTTCCACAGTGTACCCACCGTAACCGTGAAAAAATGGCGTTACAGTACAAAATGGGTATGATATTTGTGTTCAGCACCCCGAATAACCCCTCTACGTAAAGTTTCAGCCAAAAAGGTTTTTTGAAGATTTTGGGACCGTGAAAGTGGAATAGTGCTAAAGATAATTATGCAGGTGGAAAACCCTAGAGAACTGCATAGCATGGATTTTCAAAGGAAAATAGTACGTGGAAGGAAAATGCAAAACACCAGACTGTGAAGGGAACTGAACTCACGATGTTGGTCCTGAAGAGCAAGAAACTTACCACTGCGCCACGGCTCACCTCGACCATCAACTTCTTGCGCCCTACGTGACTGTGACATGGAAAAACGGGTAACTTCTCACAGAGACATTTTTAGGAACAGATGAAAACAGATTTGGAATCAGCGTCGCGAGCTGCGTAAGGCAATATACACCTCGCCACGAAAGGCGATACTGATCAAGTATCCTTCCCTTGTGAGCATAGCAAAGGATTTGAGCTGTTTGCGAAAATTCTATCTTTCTGGGATATGAGATTTTTAATGTGTTTGGGGTATCGTGGCGACGGTTCTCGAGGCTGAGAGAGAGTTATATATAGCTTCATAAATTATACGACAGAATCTTTTGTAGGCGTCATCCATAGAGCTATAATTTTAGAAGGTTTCCCACCAGTTGATAGTTGAGAAGAACGATGAGAGACCATGATAATCAGCTCTACGGAAATCAGGTAAGGGGAGTTTGAAGGGAAGGTCTACGGTCTAGTGAAGGAGATGATTATGTGGTCAGATGTAACTAAGGGAGGCTGGGGGAGGCTGGGGTGTAACCTGGTGGACGATCGTTGACGAACTAAGAATAATGTCAAGCGTGGATTTTCCACGTGTTGGGAATGAAACATCCTGTGATAGGGAGCAGTTCTTGAAAAAATTATAGAATTTGAATGCAGCAGAGGTTTCAGGGGTGTTGGTCGACCAGTCTATATCAAGGTTAAAGTCGCCGAGTACTAAAGTCGGCTTTGTCGAAGAAAACAGAACTGAAAGGGTATCAATTAGGTGTTGATCGTCTACGGCACTGGAATTGGGTGGACGATATACGAGGACAATGCGAAAATCAGGGGAGGCAGTAGGGTTGCTTCAGTCGAGGTAAATTAAGTCTGATTTGAGAACAGCGTTGAGTTTCAGCCTTTGAGAAGACAGAAGCATTTTCACAAGGCAGCAAACTCCACTGCCTTTGCTACCCTTACGATCAAGCCGAAAAGTTGAAAAAGGGAGACCATTCAGTACATCACTATTAGAAAATTTTGCAGATAGCCATGTCTCACTGATGAAGACCAGGTCAGCTTTCTGCATATCTAAGAGGTATTGAAGATGAACAAGTTTATTAGCAAGGCTACGAGAGTTTATAAAGAAACATTCTAGTTTTGATGGGCCTGGTGGACGTTTCCCGGAATAGTACGTTTGGGGAGGTCGTGAATTTTTTCAATTCACCTCGATAAACAACCCATAAACGTTCGTTAGTCTTGCTGTTACGCTCTTTCGCTTCTTGGCGGAGCTCAAATTCTTTGCGACGCCCAGCAATGGTCATGCTACGACGAATGAAGACATTGGGAAATTTTGAATTTCTCAGTCGATTAGCATTCGATAAAGCTCTCAACCAATGCGACTTAGATGGCATAACGATTTTCACCAACCTAGGACCTCCATCACTGATTGTCCCCATACGATACGTCTCAACACTTCAAGAAGATCTAATATGGCTCCTACCTTAAGATCTAAGTCATTGAGTTTTTCAGTCCGCGTGACATTAGAAGGCGGTTCGGGGAGTCCGGAGATTACCAAGCTGCTCAGAAACACCTTTGTTTATCTTCGCATCAAGATTATGAACTATTTTTTTCCAATTTCTGGATCATTGCTCCGGGTAAGGATAGAATTCAGAAGTTCAGGCACAGATAAGTTGTTGTAATCGACAGAACCGGGACTAGCGCTTTCATCAGCACTAACAGTACCACAACAACCTTTCTTTTTCATACGACGTTCTTTAGGTTGCGACATGGTAGTAGAGTCGGTGGAACAAAGTATGTGAAACTCTTACAAAAAGAGGGAAGAGTTGTTTTATACAGGAGCAGATTAAGCAGGAATTCCGTGAACTCCCGACAAGATAATGCTTAGCCACCAAAGGATTGTGTAGATCAGATGCTAATAGTGAACTGTTGACAGTTACAATCCGAATATAGTTATTCGATAGGGCAGTAGAGGCAGGTAAGGAGTTGGATACAACCGCTCAGTATGCACCGAGACTATTGACTGACTATTATCATCACTCATTGCGAATTTGGGACTGGAGACACTGGAGACTTTTAGTGAGGGTGATGGGGCCAAACAGGGGCCACACTTAATTTCTCCATTTTTGAAAATGAATGGCGGTGGTGCAGGGTTTTCGGGCACGCCAAATTCACTGGTTGCAGTTTCTTTTGTCAGGAATATGTGTGAAAGCAGATATCGCCATTTTTAGGGTGCCCGTATATTTATGATGCGCACTGTAGTCTCGCGATTTATTGAGACTCAATGGCCATGAGTTCTCAAATTAGGCGTTTTCTATAAGAAATGAAGGCATTTCGGACGTGTACGTGAATGAAGGAGCGACAGCCTATAGAATCGCTCACATCTCGAAATTACGCATTAGTTACTTTTTCCAAGAACTTGGCACAGCTGGATTTATTCAAAGTTTTAGCTAGCAACAATAAAAAAACATTATCAGAGAGCTTCCCAAAAACTAGAAAACATGAACAGAAATGAGGCGCAGGGACGGAACAACGTTGAATAGCGGCAAGTACTTTTAAGTGCGAGGATTTTCAAGTCACATGTTCTAAAAAATTCTTCAAATCCAGAATTATCTCACGAACTCGTTTCCTAATACTGTTTATCACGAAATAAGTAGATTAGATTAAAACTTACTTCGCACACATATTGTTTCGCTCGCCCCAATTCTTTTTTCTTAGCCTCGCAGTCGGTGTTAGATGTACACAGAACCATCTCTGCTTTACCACTTCTTTCATCGATCATGACTTCTGCACCCGGTCTAAGGGTTGTACACGTGCTCCTATCTGTAAGTGACTCTATATTAATGCCTACTATGCCCCGATCATGAAGCGCCGGAAAACGGCCAAAAGGGTAGTCGGAGCAAAAGCTGGCTAGCTAGACCCAAATATTTCGACCAGAAACATGTGAACATCCACCCAAATGAGGCGCATCATAGAACAAAATAACTTCAAAAAATGAAGGGCAATTTTTACTGGATGCGTGCGACTGACGCGCGTGCGTCTATATGATGAGGAATAGGAACTAGTCGCATTGCAGTCGCAGCTCAGTCGCACGCGTTTACGGCCTCGCGATGACAGCGCTCTCTTTCCATTGAGAATTTCATTCCGCGTTGACCGGTCTTCATCGAAAATCTTTCGCAAGTGGATGCGTGCGCCTGAAAGTCGCATCCGGTATAAATTGCCCTTAAGAAAGCGGACCACGTTAATTAGGGGGGCAAACGCTGGAGATGAGGACGATTGACAGCTGTATCCATTTACTTCCATCCGCCCACGTTTTAAGTCAGAGCTGGAGGATGTGTTTATTCGAGTGCAGATGGGTGAACGATTAGCACCATTCTCTAGCCTTTCACTTCTGTAATATTTATGGAACAATTATTGAAAATGGACGACGGATCTCCCTCTTACGAGGGATCCCAGCCGATTTGCTGCGAGGCTACGTGGCGCGACCCCAGGTGGCGGATAGGGGGATTACCGCCGCGGACCAAAAGCAGCCATGCTCTTGCCCTGCGACGCGGGTAGATCTAGGGGATGGACTCCTTAGTTCGACAGTGCTGGATTCGATTCATACGGCTGGCATATGAGTGTGAGCGTGCACTCACTCACGTTATTGTCTGTGTGTGTGTCTCACTTTCAGTTCTCCAGGCCTGTGCCATTACCAAAAGAAAAAGCTTAGCAGATAAAAACAAAATTTATGTTCGAAAGTAAACGGCAAACATAAATTTATTATCAGTTTTCTCGACTTCCTCTTCTTGTTCTTTTAACGGATGATTATTTTTGTCCAAAGACTCCTGCCGCACCTTGTACAATATCATATGTACTACTACTACATTAGAAAGGGTTCCACGGGTTCAGAAGGGGAACCTGATGCATAGTACCTATTATGTTAAGTGAGGAAAGAATCTAAGGCTGCCCGCAGAGTTCGAAGTGGGCGGCGCGGCGTCTCTGGGACGCCCACCCGTCCCGCTAGAGCGTCTCTCACACGCCTTCCACAAAATGGCGCAAAATAAAATGATGCATATCCACCACTAAATGGATCAATAGCCAAAAGATACTGAGGCTATCATCGAGCGTATCAAGCGAGTAACAAATCAACGTGTGCACCATTTCATTCTGGGCCATTCTGGGGAAGGCGTCTGAGAGACGCTCTAGCGGGGCAAGCGGGCGTTCCGGAGACGCCCGCCCGCACCGCCCTTGCTGCCCGCTTCGAACTCTGCGGGCAGCCTAAGAGGACCGCGCTCCCTAGTTTCTTCTCACCGCTCACTGTCACTGTCACAGCACCTTAGAGTCCGCCAAATTTCGTTACATCATCAATCGATCCCGTTGAACTCTTGATCACTTCCCTCCACGACAACATCAAGATTTGGGGCGCGTTCTAATGAGAGCGACGCTTATACACGGTGCGCCATAAATATTGACCAGGCGAGATTATTGTGCAAGTTAGAATACATCCAAAAAGTCTCATGTGTGCCTATCCAAAATGGAGGACAAGTCCTAGTGAACACAATGAATCACTATCATTCTCGTAGCGAGCTTTGTTCTTGTGAAAGCGGATACGGAAAAAGTAGTGAAAATTATTGCGGAAGGGCTGCAACTGAAGTTCGTCAATTTTTTCTTCATACTTGATATTAAGGAAAGGTTAGCGTTCAGGAACTTGATACTCCTATGGAAACCTCTCTATCTCCAAGTGGCATACCAAGTTCACTCTTTGTTCGAAGTTCTCGCCAAGGAAAGCATCCATGTTTTATTACAATTTTTTTTAATTTTCTTGTTTCTTATCCAAACAATGTTCTATGCAGACATTCCCTTGCACGACTCAATTATTATTACACAATGAACCCATACGTATTTTGACAGGACTTGGCTTCTGCATTAAAGAGGAAAGTGATGCAGGTCTAGTTTCGAAGATCCACCTGACAAGGAAAGTGCACGAGGCTAACCCCGGGGATCCAAACAGAACATCCATTTTCGAGAGCATTGTGTGTGTCGGCTCGTTTTGGATATCGAGATGTCAACGGATTCCGATTCTTCTCAACGTGTTAATTCCAGTGATGTACTTGAAATCCAAAAAAAAACGGTCAAAAACCCTATTTTAAGCGGAGGAAGCGGCGAGAAATTGAGAGTATTCACCAGAATGATCATATCAGCAGCAGCTATTATA
This sequence comes from Ancylostoma ceylanicum, assembly GCA_000688135.1. Taxonomy (NCBI): domain Eukaryota; kingdom Metazoa; phylum Nematoda; class Chromadorea; order Rhabditida; family Ancylostomatidae; genus Ancylostoma; species Ancylostoma ceylanicum. The sequence goes on from JARK01001556.1 coordinate 228,198, forward strand.
GACAGGACAAGTATTTCTGTGTTGAAAAACCATGCCGTAGCCTCAGCCAGCTCTCACTGCGGAATGAAGCGTCTCGTACAACTGACGAGGATTTTGAAATTCTCAGCGGAAGGATCGATCTCGTATTTTTCGGGGTTTTCGACGTCTTTTTGAAATTTAAAGTACATCCATGTGTTCAGTAGCCCGAATATGTTCGGGCTGTGAATATGTGAGATTGTGACGAGCTGATACACTGCCTTCAATGCATGTATCTCATTTTTCCACAACGCTCCTGATGCGCTCAGGAGAGCGCGTCAAAGATTTTTCGGCAGCCTTCAATTTTTACGGACCCAAGATCTTCGAGGAAATCTTTTTGACTGAAACATTGCATACGGGGGCTATTTGAGTTGCTGAACACGAACATCCTATACATTTTGTACCGCAACCCCATTTTTGTACGGATACGGGAGGGGTACGGTAGAGTGCCGAAGTATGCGGTGGTGCACCTAGCGTGACCCTACAAAAATGAGGCTATGGTACAAAATAGATACGACATTTGTGTTCAGCAGTAATATTCAGCAGTAATATTCAAAAGTCAAAATTTTCTTTTGAAGATTTTGGGTCCGTGAAGGTTGAATAGTGCCAATTTTTCTACTGCCCGGCCATAGGAGTCCTGGATGGGATTCATGAAACTTTGACTGCGCAAAATAACTGTGGTTACCGTGAACAGCTATCCTACGGACGATGAAATGTTTGGAAATGCATTTTTATATGAGTTTATTTCATCCGGTCATGCGCCCGTGGACCCTAGCTGCAAAATCGGAATAACAAGGTTTAGAAAGAGAAATGAAAAAGGATCCCATTAAAAAAAAGACCATGTTACAAAAACATCAAGACGAGACCTTCCCTTCCTAGCATGGAACTACGTTTCAGATAGTCGAGTTGCTTCGTAATTTGTGCAGTACTGCACATACCTTCTGTGTTGTAATAATAAGAACTACTTCAAACAGGGTCAAAAGCTTGAAATTTAAAAGTGCTAAAGGGATTGCAATGGAGGGATTCAAACCCTCAGCCGTATGCCTGATAGTCTGATGCGTTCGGCCACCAAGGCACTGCAATTATGCCTCTCAAGATTACATGACCAACCTAAACCAAGTTGTTCTAAAATGCATCATAAAACACTCAATAGTCTAAAGGACAACTAATCCGATATTTGACGAGCTCCCCTGAGTGCATCAGGGGCACTGGGCAAAAATGATATACATACATTAACACTATCGTAGACAATGCTTCCGAAAGTAGATGTGCCGTTCCGATCCTCGGCGTTAGCCTCACAGGGGAAGCCTGCGATTCCCTTGTGAGGAGGTTCAAATCGAAAGAGGACAGGCATCCTTGTTGGCCAAATTGGGTAGATTAGCACATGTGGGCTTCTTAGGCCTATGGCATACCTCACAGCGACGCTGTCGCTGCGACCATTCACTCCTAACACTTTTCGTGCATATGTTCCTACGCCAACACGCTATCCAACGCAGATTGTGTAATAAGATGTGAGAAATTTTAACATTTTGTTCTCATTATTCTCACTTATTCTCATTCATTTTCTTCACAGCAGCGGTGTCGCTGTGAAGTATGCAATAGACTGGAGAGCAAGAGCTATCACCCACAGAAAGTAAAATTCTAACGGCTTATCTTTTCAAGATCTGGAACAAAGTCGACCAAAGTTAGATGTGGCGCTGAGCCCCCCCCCCCCCTTGCGCTATGTCGTCTCCGTGACTTCTTCTGCGAGAAGGTATCCTGTTGTGAATTAGAGTGCATTTCTTCCGATCGGCAAGAAGTGGGCCTTATTTTGCATACGCACATTTAGAACGCCTTCGCGCCATGCTCTGACGCACCCTGTGCCTCATTGTGGGGTGGGTGAGCCTATGGATAGAAGGCAGAATAGGCTGCCATAGCTGCGCACATGTCTGCCGCGACAGCACCCAACGACCGCAGGGCGCCACAGTGCATTGCTTCCGGTCACTGCAGATTCCAGGGTCTCCCATCCGCGACAGGCACTAACACTGGATATCTTGCCTGGACAGTGCCTTCAAAGTATCTTCCAGTAAAATCCCGGTTTTCTAAGATTATTTCGCTCTGGCCACATATCTCCTTCATCGGAGGGATCATAGCCGGTTAGCCGCGAGGCTACGTAGCTCGTCCCCAGGTGGTGGATAGGCGGCTAATCGCGAACGCGACCTTGTAACTGTCCTGAGACGCGGGTGGATTCAGGGGATGAGTTCCCTGTTTCTGCAGTGCCGAAACGATTCATACGTTCTGTCGGTGCGTATGTCCATGCATGCGCGCGTGGGTGTGCCACCGCGTCTTCGGAATGAATATTGCACAACTATACGACCAAAAGCCCTGAATTCAAGTGACCGGGAGGTACAGGGGAGACGCTTCCAACAGAAGTTCGATCGTCTCCAGGCAGGAAACCCGGCTAATTTCCTGGTGAAACCTACCCCAGCTCCCACGGGGGAATAGAGCCCAGCAAGCTAATAATAAGGAGTGTTCCCTAATCTCGGAAGAGTCACTGACACGGCAGTCAGTGAGGACGAGGTTTGAGGGGTTATCTAGGCTGTCTAAAACGAGAAGGACTATGATGACAATCTGTATTTTCGGCGCACGGACGCTTGCATCGAAAGCTTCCATCGAGGATCTGATTGTGCAGGCCAGGAAGATCAGGTACGACGTTGTTGGACTGACCGAAACGAGGAGGCACTGACCACTGAACGCCGCTTTCGACACTGGAGAAGAAATGTTTTTTGGAACCTGTGGAAGAGTTGGTGGAGTCGGTTTCCTCGTCTACACGGACTTGGACGTTTGCAACTGAAGATGTGGATCAATGCCGACTTTGACAGTCTTCGTCGCCTACGCTCTAAAATCCAGCTACGACGAAGACGAGATTGAGGCTTCTATATGGACTTGGAGAAGTTCTACAGGGAAGACCACACATTCTATAAGGTCAACGTTGGTGACTTCAACGCCAAGACCTAGAAGAACGCCTGAGGTACCCACGGCCTACAGTGGAACGAACAGGGAAAGAGGCTCTCCGATTTTATCATGACGACAAAGACCATCCATGATAACTCACAATTAAAGAAGCCAACCTCTCAACAATGGACGTGGGAATCACCCGGTGGAGAGTACCATAGTGAAATTGACCCATCGTCAATCGGAGGTTTTGCCTGACCGACGTCGGTGTTGTACCGAAGATCTACACTGAATCAGACCATCGCCTCCTTGGCGCAAGATTCTTCTTTCTGTGCAAAGGAGAGAAATTCGCAAAGTACAAGAAGAGAAGTCCCAAACCATCCATAAACTCTTAACTTCGTTAGCCGTTTTTGGGAAGATATCGTTGTCGACAACATCGATGAAGAGTCCAGCATCTTTGCGACAGTGCAAAGAAAGGTGAAGGTCTTAGATCTACCAAGAGGCGACTGTCTCATGAGACCCTCGAGCTGATACGCAAGCGGGTCAGTGCAAGAGCTGCAGGCAACTACCAGCTTTCGTCCGAGCTCGCAAGATGGTGCAGAGAAGCGATAAAAGAACACCTCAAGGAGAGACGAGCAGCAGTGTTGGCCGAAGCCGCAGAGGCAGGGAGAAGCATCCGCAACACCCGCCGAGAGTTCGCCAACCGTTAGACCAAGATGACCGGCGTCTAGACGGAACGACCTCTTCATCTAGAAGGCTAATGGAGAAGGTCATCTACGACTTCTACTCGGAGCTCCTCGACAGCCATGTCAACCTCCCTCCATGCCATCTCAGGGAGGATGGGTATGCCATCCGGTCGGTTCTCCCCTCTGCAGTCCGACATACCATCAAGTCGGTGAAGAGTTGTACAGCACCCGGTCTCGACAGTATTCGACCTGGACTGACTCTCTGAAGAACCTACCACCAGTTCTTGTCGATACATTGGCTAGGCTTTCCCACGTTACCTGTCGGAATGCAAGATACCCAACCAGTGAAAGACCAGCAAAACCGTGCTGCTGTGCATGAAGGGAGATCCGCACGACATCGGTAATAATCGCCCCATCTGCCTACTGTACGTAGTCTACAAGCTCTCCAGGCGAGTAATCCTTGACAGGTATGAAAGGACACTAGACGAAGGACAGCCGTGCGAGAGAGCAGGGTTTCGAGAAGGACGATTGATCATTTGCACACGGTCACGAGACTCATCGAAGCATCACGAGAGTACAAAATGCTTTTTTGTCTCGCGTTCAACGACTTGAAGAGAGCCTTCGACTCCGTCCACGCAGAAGCGGTATTGGAGACCCTGGGCAACTAGAATGTACCTGCTCAATATATCAGGATATTTCGTGACCTCTACAGCAACTTCACGACCAGAATCTCGCCGTTCTACAACATCATCATTGATGTCAAATGGGGTTCGACAAGGCGACATTGTTTCTCCGGAACTGTTCATCACCGCACTCGAGGACGGCATGCGATCACCACAATTGGAGGTCATGGGAGTACGAATTGATGGCAGGCTTCTTCACCACCTTCGCATTGCTGATGATATCGTCCTTATATCACCTAGCATCAGTCAAGCGGGACATATACTGGCCGACATCGACGACGCGTGTGAAAAGATCGGCCTGCAACTGAATTTGACGAAAACGATGTTCATGAGAAACGGATGGTTCCCGGATGCCCTATTCTCGCTCAACGGAGCGACCATATCCGAATGCTCCGACTACGTATATCTCATGATATACAGCCTCGCTTCAGAGCTGCGCAGAAGGAAGCGAGGGCTTGAGGAGCCTACAGCAGCATCGAGGACATAGTGAAGAAGACTAACAACACCAGGCTCCGTGCCCACCTCTAACGCCACGGTTCTCCCGGCTATAACGTAAGCTTCGGAAACCTGGATAATACGTAGGCAAGATGAGAATGCGGTCAGCATCGTCGAACGCTCCATCGAGAGAGTGCTAGGAATAACCCGCCTCACGTAAGTGAGAGCGGGAAAATGGAGTTCCACCCTACGTCAACAGTCGAAGAACAGGAACGCTGCCGCTTGCGCCTAGTTAAGTAAGATCGGAAACGTGGTGCGCCCTAACGGCAACTGCTGGACAAGAACTGTCAGCGACTGGACTCCACGGAACGTTAAGCGCACAACGGGGAGACCATGGCCAGACGTCTTCACGAATCCTTCAAAGAATGATACAATGCTCTTCGTGTCTCTCGAGCGGAGAGAACCCATTGGGCGACTCTGGCATGCGAGGGGGACAAATGGGTGGATCGCTGGTAACCGCTCGTTATACCCGACTATCAATGGGAGTGAAGGTGAAGGTGCACCCAATAACATTTTCGTATAGTCTAGGCGCGCATGTAATGTAACCTGAAAAATTTTGCAAAAGGGTCAGTGACCATAACATCGAAGAGCACAAGACCTGGGTAACAGGAAAACATAAAAGTCATTGCGAGAGACCACCTACCGTGGTTATGAGGTCCAAAATTTGGTGCGAATTCGTCGATGCACGACACGATTTGAACGTGCTTACCGAATCGAATCACAATCATCAACCGTATATTGGAGGAAATTCACCTTAGAACGTAAAGATTGGAGGTAAAACCTAATTTTACTCTCATAAAATCGTTTAAACCTTGGAGCAAGGGCTCGTAGAAGTAATGCATTGTATGGGAAAGGGCATAGCAAGTGACTAGTTCTTTTCTTGCCGGTGGTAGGAGAATTCGGGAGATGTGGTCGTGGAATTTGTTCAACACTAAGTGAATAATCTACTTATTCTTAATTGGCAATTCATGTGTGTATGTGAGTCTGTACACGAGAACCAGCCAACAAAAACGGAAATTGCCTATACCACCGTGTTCAGCGCGTCGAGTTATGTATGAAAAGGTTGCAAATTTTAATTTGTATTTTGATTTGCAGGTGTTTCGGGCCACTTTTGTCATGTTCAGACATGTTAAGCCCTTTTGGTAACCGAAATTTGTTTACACCCTAGTTCGAATGAGTGATACTGGCCTGTGATTACTAGGCTGTATAATAGGGAAGAGGAGGGCACGATCCATTTAGTAGAAAGAGGATGAGCCTGGCTGACGAAGAATGGCAAGGATGAGGGTTGCGCCGGAACGGGCGCTGGGAGAATGATAGGAGACAGGTGGCTGTTATGGAAGTGATGCGCTGGCGTTCAGTAGCAGGGGAACGCCGCTGGACGAGTCCACGACTGCGTGAGTGGTGCGTAGACGCTCAGTAGGAGAGAATACATGCATACACGAATGCGAGGCGAGCGAAGCGAGCCTAAAAGAAGCCTAAAAGAAGCCAGGCTGGTACTGCATTGAAAACGGAACTGCCAACTTGCTTTCTAACGTTAGATATGAATCGTTTGACATGTCTCCGTATTTTTGGACCACTCTGTAAGAACTATGTCGCTGCTAAATCTGCAGCCTTTCCCGGGTAAACATAACGAATGTTTCAAAAGGTTTCTCAATTCCTTCAAAATCAAATATCCAAAAAACTAAGTGGAAGGATTCCAGCCAGCTCCAGAGCTTTTTGAGTGAAAATGCGCTAGCGGTATCTGAAACCTTGCCAAAACAGGTGCGCGAGAGTATCGTTGACATAATGGTGGAAACCATGAAGAAACGATCACGGGTTGATAAAATAGCGAGCGAGTAAAGGCATTGTCCGAGTTACGCAGGCTGAACATAAGGGAAGATCAGTCCGTGAGCGACTTTTGCTTAGTGCTTGAGAAAGTAGCGAACAAGGCATATCCGGACACATCAGCCCAAGAAAAGAAAAACAGAGGGCGGGAGGGAGTAAAACCTCTATCCAAAACCTAATAATTAAGGAGAAAAGAAAAGAAGAGCCAAGAAAATGCTACAACTCTGGTGAAATAGGTCACCTAGCCAAGGATCGTCGGGTCACATCAACTCAGAATCGGACAAAATACCAGATTGTGAGCATCTCAGGAACTTACTCATCCTCAGTGGATAAATGGAAATGTGAGCTATTCGGCAACAGATCATTGGCAGGAATCGTGGATGCGATAGCTTTGCTGAATACGGGGTCCCAAACAATTATTGTGCCACTGCAGCTACTGAAAAGAGCAATCGACATGCACACTTAAATGGACGAATACATCGAGCGAATTCCTGGACCATGCGCTAGAAATCGCGAAGCCTCGGGCAATGAGATGGAATTTCTGGATACAATTTGAGTAGCAGTAGCGCTCTACGGGCGCTTAGAGTTCATCGCAGACCATGGGGTAGGTCGCAGACTCACGCATCCCTATCTCACCGTTGGACCCGTCTCTAGGCGCTTCCCCACTTGTGAAGGCCGGCGCATCCTTATCACACCGCTGGACCCGTAGTTCGGCGTTTCCCAACTTTTGGACGTCGTTGCACACCTATCACTACGTTGGACACATCTCCAAGCATTTCCCCACGGATAACGTCGAACGGGTGTGTTCGAATTGCACGGATCAAGAAAAGAACACCGATATCAAAAGACCGATAAAGCCGCCATGTCCACCTGCTGGATCTTCGCGCAGTCAGCACTTTTTTCTGAACTGCAGCCTTTCCGCACCTCACGAAACATCATGAAATCCCTTATGGAGGAAATTGGTGAAAAGTTAAGTTTTGACATGTACTGGATGGAACAGTATTTAAACAGGTATAAATATTGTAAAACCAGTCTGTCTGTCCGGTTAACGCCGGACTTCCAGACTTCTACTGGTGCTCGCTTCGCTCGCTTAGTTTACATTAAATCAAAAACAAACTCCTAAAGAACCCTTTGAAGGAGACTAATCAATATTCTCCAATGTAGTGTCAAAAATTTCCTGAAAGGTGCTCAACTTCGTTAGGGGTAGCCTTCTCCCATCTCCGCAAAGTGATTCTCGTTTGTTGGCCCTGCGAGCTATCAATGTTAGAAGGTAATCGGTACAGCCCAAACAATCATTTAGAGTGGCATATGTTAATCTGGCTGTTGTGGTAACTAACGTGATAAGGGTCCACTGGTGTATATAAGCAGAAAGGGGGAGATGATCCATTCAGGCACGACTGGAAAGGACAGAGAGTGGAGAAGGAAATAATGAGCAAGTAGGTGCAGGTAAGGAAGGAAAGTATGTAGGGAAGAAAGCCGCCATGATTATCGGCGTCACCCCCTCTGTAGGATTAGATCCTGCTTCGTGCAATTCTTCATTTTCCAAACGGTTCGACACTCTGATCGTCGACCGTGGACCCGTTTCCCCCACTTTGGACGCCGGCGCACCCTTATTATATCGCTGTGCCTGTCTCCCCCGCTTTGGACGCCGGCGCACCCTTATCATATCGCTGGACCCGTCTCCCCCACTTTGGATGCCGGCGAACCCTTATCATATCGCCGGGCCCCTCTCCCCCCATTTTGGACGCCGGAAGACCCCTATCATATTGCTGGACCCGTCTCTATAGATTTCCTCACTTTTGGATTCCAGCTTATCCCTGTGGAATCAGAGATTTCACCGCTCACGCTACTTGCGCCCCCTCAATGGTGTGCACGCACGCACAGAGTCACAAATTTTCTGCAATCATGACTTATAACAAAGCATTACTCCGTGTGTATGTGTGTGTGTGTGTGTGTGTGTGTGTGTGTGTGTGTGTGTGTGTGTGTGTGTGTGTGTGTGTGTGT
>JARK01001556.1:237572-251265 GCA_000688135.1 Ancylostoma ceylanicum
ACGCAACGGGTCCACTGCTGCGGGAGGGGTGCGCCGGCGTCCAAAGTGGGGGGAGTCTGGTCCGCCGTTGTGATAAGGGTACGCCGGCGTCCAAAGTGGGGGGAGTCGGGCCCGCCGCTGTGATAAGAGTATGCCGGCGTCCAAAGTGGGGGGAGTCGGGTCCGCCGTTGTGATAAGGGTACGCCGGCGTCCAAAAGTGGGTAAACGCCTGTGAACGGTTCGACAGATGGAGAAGAGGTGACCCGGTGCAAAGTAGCGAGGAAATGCTCTCACTTAGGTTTACCTTTGTTCAAATTGTCCTCTGGCGCCTAAATACAGTGGGAAAGTAAAGAGGGCCCGACCTCAGCAGTGACTCTTACACCACCCATGCCACTCTGCCCACGTCCCCTCCTGCGTGTTCTACCCTCATTTGTATCTGAACACACCGCTCCGTCCTCTTTTATATGTTCATGCTGATTGTTATTAATTGATCGCTCACAGCAATCAAAGAATGATAAACCATTTCCTGTGTTCATTCCAGGTTGAATCGGTTGCGGGTGGCGGTCAAGAAGAACGATACGTCGTGACAGCTGCCAGCTGCATCGTGCATCCCATGCAAAGGTTTCCACGCCCATCTTGCATCGTGCGTGTATTAGTTTACTTCGTTTAGAGAAATTAAGGTTTTATTTGGTTCAGGGTGAGTCTGAATGTGCAATTTTGGGATTTAGGACAAAAATGTAATGAGCCGTAGTGATTACCCGTGAAATTTTAATGAAAAGTGAGTTTTATGTGCTTTCATCATACTGAATTTTGTTTTCATAGGTTATAATCATCCTTAGCAAAGAAGATTGTTAATCCTTATACAACTGCAGTGACTTTAAATCTCTGGCATCTAGCTGGGGGCGAGGCCACGATTGCATGGGATATTGCCACACGGGTTCATTGCTGCCTAGTATTGGCAGCTACCGTTCTTCCTGGCATACACCCATCGGTTGCATATAGCTACAATTAGATCTTTCACTTGAGGGAACACCGGGAGACGGTTCCAATGGTAGGATAAGTCTGCGCCGGCGTCGAAGTGTGGGGAAACGCCTGGAGACGGGTCCGCCGGTGGGTTAAGGGTGCGCCAGCGTCGAAATGTGGGGAAACGTCTGCGAACAAGTCGACAGATGGGGAAGAGGTGAGCCGGTGCAAAGTAGCGCGGAAACGCTTTTAATTAGGCCAATGTTTGTTCTAACTGTCCTCTGACGCCTAAATTTAAAGAGGAAGTACCAAGGGCCCGTCTTCAGCAGCGACTATTATACCACCCATATCACTCTGCTCTCATTACGCCCCTTCCAGCGTGTTCTATCCTCATTTGTGTCTGAACATACCGCTCCGTCCTCTCTTATATGTTTATACTGATTGTTATCAATGGACCACTCACAGCAAACAAGGAATGATAAACCATTTCCCGTGTTCAGTCCAGGTGAATCGGTTACATATATCTACGAACAGCTATTTCACCCGAGAGGATGATTAAATTGCTCTGAGAGATGGAAGCAGTTCTCTTTGATCAGTCCAATTCTTAATGGGGAGGCATATAGGGAAAACGGAGCGAAATCTGCATGCCCATTATTCTTCTAGAATGGATGCAAGGTGAAGTCATGCGAGCGAAGCGAGCATAACGTCTGGCAGTCCGGCGTAAGCCGGACGGCCAGAATGGTATACATACATATCAGTGGCGGACGCAGGGGGCGGGNCTCCTACATATTTTTCTTCCTCCCCTACACTATTTGCTCATCACTCTCTGTCCTTTCCATTCGTGTCTGAATGAGCCACCCCCTTCATTCTGTTTACATGCAGCAGTAGACTCTTATCACTTAGCTACCACAACAGCCAGCTAAACATAGATCATTCCAAGTGGTCATTTGCACTGGATCGGTTACATCCAAATGCTCACAGCCCCATGGCCTACCAAAGAGCGTCACTTTGTGGAGATGAGAGAAGGCCTGGCGGATTTCAGGGAATTTCAGGAGAGCGTTGAAACTATTTGAGGGGGATATAGGTATCCCGCGAAAGGTTTTCAGGGTTTTCTTTGCATTCAATGTGAAGAATGCGAGCGAAGCGAGCATTATTAGAAGTCTGGAAGTCCGGCGTCAGCCGGACGGCCAGACTGGTAATAATAATAATCTCAAAATGAGCGGTATATATAGTCAACTCCAAAAGTCCGTAGACAAGAGTTAGGACCGCGGCGCGTGTCTCTGCCCTGCAGGCCCCGCTGTCTGCGTGCAGCAGCCGTGCAGCAGAAAGCGAGAGAGCCGCGCCGCGGTCCCAACTCTTGTCTACGGACTTTTGGAGTTGACTATATATAGTCGACATTTCATGCATAATGTACTGTCTCTTTTCCTCGCTAGTGTTTCTCCGGCTACCTTGTTGTATTACCGCATTATGTACCGCATTATATATTATGTGTTTACAGCATGCGCCCTCCGCTGAGGTAGGCAACGAATCACTAATCATAGGAGGAATTTCAAAAACCACTTTGTTTTTTCAAAAGTCGGTGTTTTTTTTTTCATTTCTCTTGGTCCGCACGTCTAAATTCGTCTATTCAGGCTCGTTATTCACACCCGCGAAGACCGCGATATGATCTGATGTGTGCAGACGAACTTGAGGTAAAAGTGAGTTGAAAGAAGATGTTATATACGTGTTGAGTAATTTGATTGGTTCTACTGTAGTTTAACTGGATCTTTTAGTACTTTATAATTTACCAGTCTGGCCGTCCGGCTCACGCCGGACTTCCAGACTTTTTTTTATGCTCGCTTCGCTCGCATGAGTTTACTTGCATCCATTCTAGTTGAATTATGCTCGTGCCAATTTTTGCTCCGTTTCCCCTGAATGCCCTCCCCATAAAAAATGGACTGGTCAAAGAGGATTGCTTGCGTCTATTATGGTTAGAGCAATTTCATCATTCTCTCAAGCGAAATAGCTAATTGTACCCATATGTAACCGATTCAACCTAGAATGAACACCGGAAATGGTTAATCACTCTTTGTTTATTATGAGTGATACATTGATAACAATCAGCTTGAACATATAAGAAGACGGTGCGGTGTGCTCAGAGATGAATGAGGGTAGAACACGCAGGAGGGGACGTGATGTGGGTGGAATGGTATGGTATGGGTGGTATACTGCTGAGGGCGGGCGTTTAGTACTTTCTCACAGCATTTGGACGCCAGAGGTCTATTAGAACAAAGATAGACCTGATTAAGAGCAACTTCCCGCTTTTTTACTCCGGCGCACCTCTTCTCCATCTGTCGACTCGTTCGCACTTACCCACTTTTGGACGCCGGCGTACCCTTATCACAACGGTGGACCCGTCTCCCCCCCCCCACTTTGGACGCCGGCGTACCCTTATCACAACGNGAAGATGGGCTTTTCAAAACAGTACATCTGCAGCCTTCTAGTGCGCGGCTTCAAATCTGGTGAATCAGTAACCGTATCCATTCGCCGTATTAACGCTGTATTTGTGGACGGTGCATTGACCGAATGCCTTGCGCAAGATTGGTCCAGACGCTTTCTTGCTGGCGACATCAACCTCATAGTTTTCCACATAGTCGGGATCGCAGATTCGGAGTCGACAACAGTCGATTGCGGCAGCTGGGAGATTCAGATCTAAGGCAAACTGTGTGTGGAAGGACAAAAGTCTTGTACGTTCACTTCACCACCATCGCCGATTCCCTTCGTTAGTCGGGAAAAGAATAAAAGTTGTCACATTGTGTGATGATGGTTTGACGAAACGCGTTCTCCAGCGACGTGCCGATGTGGTTAGTGAATTGCCTTCGTACAGACGCATAAATAACTGGATGAAGTCCACTTTTACAGTGGATAAGAGGTCAACAACAAGTACAGTCCACCTTGGTTTGACAAGGATGAGCAGCATGAGCTGCAGCCAGAGGTAGGTCATCACCCTCTGATGGTTATGATCGGTGCTTGGTGTGACTGCAAAGGCATCATGCAATGTGAGGCACTGCACGCTATACTGCCTTCACGGTGGACCAGTACTATCAGCGGTTAGATAGAATGGCCGCAAAAACTGCAGGAAAAGGTCCGAATTACGGCACGATCCGACTCCGGCACGACAACGCTCGTCTGCTCACTATAAAAGTGACTCGCCTGAAGCCACTAGACATTGGATGGGGGCGGCTGACTATAGCACTATACAGGCCTGATCGTGTGCTCAGAGACTACCATCTTCTCCTGGCTCTATCTAACGCCTTCCAAGGAAAAGCGAGCGATGATGAAGATGACATGGATTGCTGGTTGGGCCAATTTTCGAGTCAGTGCCAGTTTCGTTCTATGCCGAGAGCATCGAAACGCTTAAGAAAAATTGATGAGGAGTAGTAGTGTGATGGCAATTTATTCATTTCTTAATGTGTTTTCCTACTGTTAAAAAGTCAGTGGAACATGAGGTATCAAAAACCGCGAGAACTTCCGCTACAACTTATGCATTTTCCATCACAATCTAATGAAACCTTGCACAGTAGGGTTATTCGATAGGCTGAACACGAAAAAAGACATACACATACAGACACTCATACCGGAAATCATTTTATATGGTCACTGTAGACATACTGTAAATACAACTTTTACAGTAGGGACGCCGTAGCTCAGCCTTCAGCTTTGCGCGTGGATTACCTCAGAAAGGTTCAGCTGAAAGAGTTCATGCCAAAAAGACTGCATATTTGTCATCAGCGCATCACATTTGGCCCTGGGACTGATCTGTGTCCAAAAATCCGCTTCGATTCAGGAACGCAAATCCTGCATTGTCGCGAATGTGTTTAAAAAAGCGCATCACTTGAAATCGATTCTGAGATGTTGACAGGTTCTGGCCTACCTCAATGTGCTGTCTTCAGTGGAGGGGTAGCGGGAGGCACTTGATAGAAACAACAGAGGTGCTTTTGACATGCCGCACACGTTCGTGCGTGCTGAGCGCAGGGATTACAGATAGAGTAGTCATGCCCAGCAAGCGCAGAGTGCTTTTGACATGTCGAAGTTTTAGGTTGTTAGTCGCACTGATTTTTGGCTAGGAAGTATGGGAGCAATGCCGAAATAAATGTTGATAATTTAGAAAGAATTCTTTTCTCTAGACCGTTTTTCAGTGAAATTAGATTGACTTACTCTCATTATTAGCTTGGACATCAAAAACTCCTCCTATGTGGCCGTTACGTCCACTTTATGGGGTGCCCCCCCCATCTGCCCTTTCACAAACATGTGAAAACCAGGCACTCGTATTTTCAATTTGCTTCATTTCAACAGAATTTGAGCTTTCAGAAATCGTATTCCTCGGCTATGTCACGTCCCTCTACGAGCCAATTACAGTCGAGAGCCTTGGTTTCAGTGGAGGAACAAGGAACCTTGAAGTTGTGCGTTTCATTAGATTTTCACAATTTTTGTTGTTGTTTCACACGAACATCGTGATACTATCGAAATCTAAATGGTCTATATCATCCGCTTTGTCGCGGCGGAGAAAATCTTTCAAAATTTAACGAATGCTACAATCAGCATGTGCCAATCCAATTTGTGCTCATACGTTTGCACAGCAACGTTATTAAGGGCAGTGTGTGACCTCCACCTGATTTTAAGCTATTGATTTTTCATGAGATACATCATTTCCCAGAGTTGGCCGAGTGGGAAACACTCCTTCAGCACACGGGGTCTCCAGTTGTTTCAAAACATTCCAAGTATGCCGTTATACTTGGCAGCTCACGCAGACTGTATTGTATTATAGAAATCTTGGAAACAACTCTTCAGGTGACACATTACCTTTAACAACTCTTCTAGAAACATTTTTCAACTTTTGCTTGCACCATTTTCTCTGTCATTTTAAATGTTTCAATTAGAGATGAAGCATGAATGAAAGTGGACAACAAAAATTGCAGATGATGATATTTATTAGGGGGTGGAAGGGAAGTTCAAGAATACAACAGAGATGTTGTACAAACAGGCACACATTCGCTCCATCTCTTCACTTTATTTTCTTTTTTCTATTGTTTGCTTCGTTAAAGACAGAAACCATGAGAAAAGTTTGGATAGCTCTGTAGTTGTGCGTGCTCCCACAGAATCTGATGACAATTCCGAAGTGGAAATAACAATTTTCCAGCGCAATAAAGCCGTTGCTATCTTTGGGGTTATTCTTCAACTTCATGATTATTCTTTGTCTTATATTCTTCGCTGTCGCTATCGCCATGAAGTCACAAATTCACGTAAGTTTTAACCGTGTGCACGGGAATGGCGAATTTCTGGCTGTCAATTATTTATGTATTTATTTCTTTGCCAGTCTGGCCAGGAAAGCCCTCGAAACCTTCCAGGAGATACGGATCGATATCTTCATTTGTAATTCAAGCGATCGCTTAAAAATCCCTCAAATCCCTTAGACTTGGCCCATCTGCGCGGAGTAAGGTTGTTTGGTTGCTCAGACATTCGCTCGGGAGTCCCGCACTACAAAATGGTGACTCCCGCTCGAGGGTGAGCAGGAGTCATCAAAAACTTTGAGTTTTTGTCCCGCAACATCCCGATTTTGTCCCTCAAGCTCCGGCGGGCTACCGAATTTTGTCCCGAAAATGATACCAGCGTCATGATGCGGGATACCGGATTTTGTCCCGAAACTGAAAAACGAAAGAAAACAAAAATGCAGGATGAAATCCGCGACGCGTAGGCGGTCCGTAGGCCGACGCCGGCCGCTACTAGCGGATTTCGCATCCGCGTCACGGCTGCCTCCCACGCATCTCGCCTGGTCTTTACACTGGGCCACGGTCTTAACCGGGCCTCAGC
This sequence comes from Ancylostoma ceylanicum, assembly GCA_000688135.1. Classification (NCBI taxonomy): domain Eukaryota; kingdom Metazoa; phylum Nematoda; class Chromadorea; order Rhabditida; family Ancylostomatidae; genus Ancylostoma; species Ancylostoma ceylanicum. The sequence goes on from JARK01001556.1 coordinate 244,365, forward strand.
AGGCCAGACGAGTTCCGTAGGACTCCACTCTCCGCCGAAGCGGAGAGTAGACTGAAGCCTACCTGCAAAGTGAGGTTCTCATACACCCCTCATTTGATGAATGTTACCACGTGGCAATAACAAATCCGCACCATTTTCGGGTTAATCCCGCAACAAAACCAAAATGATGACTCCCGCCGGTGCTCCTGATTGTGTCCCGAAAGTGATAGGAAAGAAAGAGAGGAAGATGTACCAGCGAACTGTTTTCGACTCGTTAGGGAAGTTCTTTCTCTGAAGCAGAAGATCGTCTCAGAAAGGCAGACCATCCACTTCCTCCGCCGCTGTGAACAGGATGGGCCCGTTTCCCCCAACTTTGGGCGTCGGCGCACCCTTATCACAGCGATGGACCCGTCTCCCCCCACTTTGAGCGCTGGCGCACCCTTATCACAGCGATGAACCCATCTGTCTTACTTTGGGCGCCAACGCACTCTCATCACAGCGGTAGGCCTGTCTCGCGGAGTCCTTGGACGCAGGAGCAGCCCCTCTCCATCGGTGCGCAAGTTGCATGCTACCCGACCTTCTCCTTGATCTCCTTCCTACTTCACTCCACCACATCACACCGGTTCCTAGCCTTTTATATGATCTCATAATCACCATCACTGACCAATCGTAGAATTTCGTGACACACGATACTGACAGTGAGACACACATTCACACTTACAAACAGGCTAAGCCCGTTATCATAAGTCATTACTAGAAGTTGCCTACACCCCATTTGGAATGAACTAGATAGGCAAGACCGCATAAAAGGGAAAGGACGTGTGAGATGCCTCTATGGCGGAGAGTAGGAGTTAAGCGGACAGAGAATGGCACGGATGGCATGTGCTCCGGCAAAGATGCGGGAGGCTGGGCGCAGAGCTCCTAATAGCGATGATGACGTAGTGATCGTCGTCGTTGCGGACGTGATTCTGTGCCAGTTCATGCGGCGCTTTCTTTCCATTACAAGAATACAGAGCGCGTCGCATTCCACTCTTGCACGTGGTTACAACTCTATGAAGACGTCGCTGCCGACGTCACTGTAAAGAGGCAACGACTTCGGCTTCATCCCATTCCGGATGATCGACACTCACGACGTCGTCGTTGGCGTTAGAAACTCTGGGCCAAGATAGAGTGGGGCAAAAGATCAGTTTGTAGGTGGAAAGCCTTATGAAATTGCATAGGATGGATTTTCAGAGGAAAATCGTAGGTGAAAGAAAAATCCAAAACAGCAAGATGTGAGAGGAACTGAACTCGCGATGTCGATCCTGAAAGGTGAGAAACGTACCACTGCGCCCGATGCATAGCTACGAAACGTGGCTACACTTCACGGAAGTACATCACAAAATCAATTGTCTCCTCGATAATTGAACATAACACATAAATATTCAGGTGCACTGAACGTATTGTACAAGGGCTGATAATGTTTACTAAAATGTTATAGCTAAGCTTATTTGGGGGCCATGACAATCAAGAGATACTAGCTGCGGAATCTGAATGAAGTAGAATACTTTGCTGACATTATGACAAACTAAACGACATCGGCTCCAGTAGAACTTTTTATTACCCCCAGCTATTTCACACTAACGCCGACACTACGGTATGATGTATCATCAAGAATCCTCATGACTATGATGACCAACAGGTTAAGAAAAGCTCTAGAGATTTTTCTCTCACTAACACGCGTGGAAAAATTGCAATTGATCAACTGACACTCTACTCATCCAGCTAACGCTGTACTCTCGAGTTTCTTCCGAAGGTAGCTTCACTCGCACTGTTTTGGTATGAAACTTTCCCCACACCACGTTGGCCATTCCTCACCTCTCACTAGTCTAGTTTTTCTCATCTTCACATTTCACAGTCTCAAAGCGGCCGCCCCATAGCTGCTCACTCATCGATTGGCGTATTTCCCACTATGTTCATGTGCCGGAGCGCGTAGCACCTATTTGTGGACCACTTCTCTAGCATCGTTCTCACTACAACGGGCAGTCGTCTACTTCGCCGTTAGTGAACTAAATTTTCTGAGTCCGGCGCATTCCTCACCCATCAGTAGGCCGGTTTCTCTGGCATCCACTATTTCCCGGCTTAGACGCACTGATCACATCGCCGCGGGCACGCTGCGTGAAGCCTCTACCATTTCTGACTGCGCCAGTATCCTCATGCACTTGTTGGTCCACTTCTGATGTCCTCCGTTGAAGGCAACACCCATGGAAATTTTCGTGTTCTAGGTTTTGGATACCTAGCACATATGTACCTAGATGCCAACAATTCTACGAAAGTTGCGCCGTCGTAGGTATCAGCGTTCGCAGGAAATGAGGGGTTACACGCAGTTCAACAGTTCAACGGGATGAGTTCATCATTTACAATTCATTACACGAGGATACGCTCTTGTGGAGTAACAAGATTAAGAAAAGGAAACAAAGTCAAAATTTAACAATATAAAGCAACGCACAACAAAAGCTACAACAGAACTACAATGTGGTGACTTGCATTTGATTGATAGGAAAATCGGAGTTGAGTTGTAGCATAAAATGAGTGTTCTTGTTTACAACCACTCTTCTCTTAATGATAAAACTTGCTTCCATTCCCAAATCCTTCTATTTCAAGCATGAGCAACTTGGCCATTTTCTGCAAGCGGGCGAAACTGGTTGCAACGAAAACCGTCTTTTTCTTCGGACTTGTTGAAACTAATCACTGCATTGATCTTAATTATAGTGAGGAACACAAAAAAGGTGAAATCTGTGAGTGTAAAATTTCCGTAGTTGCTGCCTGAACATGGCAACGCTCCTCTCATCCATCTTTTCTCCCTTTCCTCAGTCTCCTCCGCTTCTTCTGAATATAGCCACGCGCAACTTGCCTTTCATATGGCTTGATAAACACAGATCAGTGAACACCAAGACTCAATCATTGCCATAGTGGTGAAAACAAGTGTACGTCCCCCAAGCAAGTGAACGTGACGAGAAGTGGACCGAAACGCCTCCCAATCAAGGTGAAAATTTGAATCTGCAATCTTTTCGTACATAACTCGACGCCCTGAAAACGAAGGAGCAGTTTATTTTTGACGGCAATGGCTGGTTCGTGAGAAATTGGATTATTCCATGGAAAATGCTTCCCATATTTTGTGTATAGTGTGTTCAAGAACCCAAGTATATGAATTTTTATCCAAGCCTAAACGGAAGCGGAAAAAACAGCAAATCAATAGTTCTTACACAGAGTAGACTTCACATTCGAGCGCCATTCCTGTCCAGACTGCTAGAGAACTCTAGTAGGCACGTTTTCATAGTCACCTACCCCCCGGGGTGTGACGGCAAAATTTGGTCCCAATCCTTACATCTCCCACGGTTTCTATCAAGAACGAATAAACAGACATGATAAGATACAAAATTTTACTTTTTATTCTTTTTCTAAACTTTGATAAATACCGAGTGAACATTTTTGATTTACAGAAGTGGTTAGATGAGAATGGAGCATGGAAAAGCAGGTATTTCAGGAGGCCGAATACCATTTCCGTCCTTTAGAAAATCTCTTTCGTTTCGAGGAGGTTGCAGTTGTGACCAGCGAACAGCAATGCAATGACCTTGCAAGGTAATCGTTACTGCGGAAAATAAGCAGAGGATTAGTCAGACTGTCCTTTTACCTGTGCCGTCCAATCTATCGTTTTGACCAGCAGCTTTTTTCTTAGTATATCTCTCATGATTGAGTATTAGTAGAGAGTTACAAGGAGAAACATGCTGCGGAATTAATTGCCGAGACGGACACCCCATTTTGAAATGCTATAACTCGACTCAGACACAACACTGGTCATCAATTCTTTACCCATTCGATTCGGTACTTCTTCCTAACAATACAGTGAAAATTGTGATCACCTATGCCCTGAAATTCGAGGTCACAAGAATGTGTGAACTTTGATAAGGTGATCCAAGCATTCTCAACCAGGCCCCAGCACGAGCTTGTCGTGGGGTCGGAGCGAAAACGAAGCCCCCTTTGAAAATCCAGGATTTTACGAAGCCCCCCTTGAATTTAACCTCAATGGAAGTTACCACGAAATGTTCACGAACAAGGTTTCAGCTTCAAAAAACTCCCCGAAATCATGACAACGCCGTAGAGTAAAGCTGTAGTTATAGTCGTCAGAGTCCGACCGATCGGAGAACGGAAGCACGTACCGATCCTCGTCGGAATCCAACGCGTTGGATTCCGACGAGCATCGATATGCATTTATTGTCCGATCGGGCCGGTGTCCGACGCACTATAAATCTGTATATAACAATACAACAAAACGAAGAAACTCCGAACATGGNCCTAGAATGAACACCGGAAATGGTTAATCACTCTTTGTTTATTATGAGTGATACATTGATAACAATCAGCTTGAACATATAAGAANCTCAACAACAGCAATCTGGGGCGGTTGTAATTTGGTCCAAACCTCGAAGTAACCGTGAGGTAACCGTCGTAGGTTACCTCGAGGTCACCGCGAGGTCAATTTTCCCAGAAATGTATTGTACAACAACTGAGACCTCGAGGTAACCGACCGGTCACCTTAAGGTCTCACTCTGGTCTCTACATTGCGGTAACCGAGCTGAGACCGTGATCTATTATCTAATCAGACATATTTATGAAAATAGTATCATGGGGCAAGAGACGCAGATCGGTTACAAAAAAGTACTCCCGAGTACTTTTTCATTCTGACCGGCAGATCATGAGGCCTGAAGAGGCCCTACTGGTCTGGTTTCTTGTATTTGGGGATTTCTTTAGATAGTTTCGTAGGAATTAACTCAGGCATCGTAAAGACTCTTAATTATAGGGCCGAACAGTAGGATATCCGAGAAGGTGATGAGAAATAGGAATCTTTTAGGAACAGAACTGGCGAAAAAGGACCCCCATTGGACCTTTCGCTCTAAGTTTCTTCATCATAGCCAAAGTTTGAAAATTCTAGAATCGCAAAACAGTGTAGCTATTCACTAGGGATGAATACTATTACTGATATTTACACTGCGCCATTTTACAAGAATTTTTCACTAAAAATAGTCAAAATCCCCGATTCGCTGAATCTTACATCTAGCTACGGCGCGAGTAAAATTGTCATCAAATTCGAACTTTTCCAGTAACTGAATTTGTAGATAACGGAGTGATGATGCGTGAGGCGATATCCAGAGACCATCGAGCCCAACTGATAGCACCAAACTCACGTATATAGTATTAGGTTGAGGAATTATGAATGTCTGTTCGACCCATAAACAGAAATTACTACAAAAACAACATTTCAGCAGCTCCATCCAAAGGCTATTCTCCAGACTGATCCACGACTCTTCTTCTTCTCTACGAGGTGTCAGCGTTCTCTTCATAGAACTCGCTGCGCCGAGAGACGCAGTAACCAGTCACCTAAATTTTAACCTCATCACAGTTTCTAACGTTCTTCTCAGTCAAATAGCGCAGCTTCGGCAGGGACAAATAGTATTCTGGTAGTGCCAATACTGCGCTATCGGTCGGTTGGGGAAGGGATTCCATCTCTTAGTTCTTGATTTTCTACTAAAACATTTTCGCAATGTGCTGTAGGGACCATGTCAAGGATAAGTTTTGTAGTCGCTGTATCGACACTATGTTGATGGTAGGTGCCTAGTTTACGGTGTCCTATTCTTGTGCAGGACTATCTGCTGTGAACTGCTGTACAGGATTTGCCATCACAGAACGGAACAATTCTTTCATATTCGACCTCAAACACAGTATCACCTTTTCTTGGGGATGATCGAGATTTGGGGTCGGAATGGGCTGCTCACCGTCGCTGAACCAGTGTGGTTCTTTGCCTGCATGTTCAAGAGACACCCTTCCATAATCCGACATTAGGACGACTTGAAAGACGTTGCGTTTCTTCACGATGCGGGGAAGGATTTGGCTGATGGCCGCTCGCGCACTTAGTACGTCAGCATTAAATGGGTACAGTAACAATTAAAACATGATTTTTCAGATACAAGAAATCAGATGAAACCAAACGACACAAGCCCTGCTGAAAACGGTGACACTGACGAAATTTTAGAAAAAGTAAAATGTATGCGGCAGACATTCATAATTCCTCAACCTGATATAATCTGTCCTTGTACCACCGCTTGACTACCCTTTATGATGTGGATATTTCCATGTTCAGAGTGAGTGATGATAAATTTGATAAGTTCAATATAGCTCAAAACAAATCAGGGTAATCACAGTACAGATGGCCGAGTGCGATGTGGGCTGTCTTGGAGTCAAACCCTCACGGGATCGAATCCTCCCGAGACAGAAATGATTTGTTTAGTCAAAATTGGCCACTTCGCGGTTTCAACTCGGTCTCCTTGAGGTCAGGTCGTGGTCTCCATGTGAAAGTGCTAGTTAACTCCGAGTTCGACTTCATGGTCACCTCGCGGTCTCGGCCAAATTACTACCACCCCTGCTATTGTCGAAGGTTCACACCTAGAGCTCGAAAACAGAGATTATCAGTGAGGGAAAGTCTGAGAAATGGAGAAAATTATTGGAAACCCTGATGTTTCACTAGAAGTTTTAGCTGAGTGAGCTTTGACGTGTGCAACTTAGCGTCATACAGGAGCGTCTGACTATGTAGAAGGCTGCAGGGGATCACCTCCCCACTGGAATGAGCTACTGCAGCTTTCTAACCAATGCCAATTAAGTAAAGTGTAGATAGCGGAAATGACAGTGAGAACCCATCTGGGCTCTAATGTAGCAGAAGGATTTAGTACAGGACTACAAACGATGGAAAAATAGGCAGAACTAACTGTGATGTCAGGGAGTCGGGGAGTTCTCGGATGTTCCTAGGCACCTTTCCGAGACTTCTATTCTTTTGTTTTTTTTTCTTTTGCTTTGTGTTCGGGGGTACGTCGCACCCCCCCCCCCCCCC